>BQNB010153057.1:2128-15687 GCA_026074375.1 Tanacetum coccineum
GTTCCTAAAGTCACATTTTCAAAAATGGAATGTTACGAGGTGACGGGTTAGGCGTATGGTCTAATTAATCGACATGCTTCTACAACTTATGAAGAATAACAAAGATTCAGATGTTAAGAGGTGATGTAGGTGTCTCAACAGTATGGGGCGAGTGCTCAATTCACACTTGGGTTTAGATAGTATGATAACGTAGGGTCGGAAGACTATGACAAGTTTCTGTGTATGTAAAATAGTATTATGTAAATTTACAAAAAAAGTTTTAATGACCATCATATCACTCATGATGTCTTGAGAAACGTTTAGAGACCATTGTACAACTCACAATGTCCAGGGGGAAAGATCTAATATTTATATAAATATCTTTTATATAAAACCAACGAGAAAATCTACGTAAGGAAAAATAAAAGTAATATAATTATGGAAATGTATTATACTTAATACTCGAGTACTTATTGATAGTAATTATATAAGTAAGCAAGTAAACATGTAGGATCACATACTGATTATAGACCAGACCTAAATATACTACCTGGTTCTCTATAACCCTGGCTTTGGATACTAATCTATCACACCCCCAAACAAGGCCTAGTTGGAATCAGGTGTTAGGGGGCGTGACTTCATAATATACATCACACAAGATACAAAGAACAACCTCTAAGGATACGTTTGAAAATCTAACATCGTTGCATTAAATAAAATAGTTAAAGTTTCACATAAGTTTAAAGATAATATGCAGAAGCAAATAAAAGGTTTTAAAGTTTGACAACGATGTTAACAGATATGATGATAATTCTTGAAAATCGGTCCAATGCAAGGCAACACAATAAAGCAAGCAAAGACATCCACAACTAAGTACCTGAGAAAAACATGCTAAAACATCAACATAAAGTTGGTGAAATCATAGGTTTGAATTTAGGTAAATTATAGCTTCGTGACTGCATTTCAACTGTGAGTCGGTCAACTATAGCTCCTAGCTCTAAGTCATCTGTAATGCAATTTATCTAAGTACAGTTTGCACACTTGATTCATTAGATCCATGAATATCGCCGGTGCATTGGTCAGTCCAAATGGCATCACTTGAAACTTATAGTGACTGTAGCGTGTTCTAAATGCTGTTTTTGGAATATCTTTCTCCTGAACTCTGAGTTAGTGATAACCAGATATCAGGTCATTCTTGGAGTAGACACTTAATCCTTGCAACTAATCAAATAAATTGTCGATTCTCAAGAGTGGGTATCAATTCTTCACAATCAGCTTGTTCAGCTCATAGTAATTGATACACATCCGAAAAGATCCATCTTTCTAATTGACAAACAAGTCTGGGGCTCCCCAGGGTGAGGAACTCGGTCTTATAAATCCCTTGTTAGAAAGTTCTTGCAATTGAGTAGATAATTCTCGCAGTTATGACAGTGCTAATCTACATAGGGCGCATGCCACAAGTGCAGCACCTGGGACCAAGTCGATTTGGAATTCAACTTGTCGCATAGGTGATAATCCAGGCATGCATTCTAGAAAGACCTCCAAATATTTCTATACAGTCGACACGTCCTCAAGTAGCTTCTCCTCCGAGTTTCCTTCAGTTTCCTTCTTCGTAACTTGTGCCAGAATAATTAGGCAACCTCTCTTGATATATTTCTGAGTTTTAGTGCACGATATAATACTCAACTTTGACTTCTATCCTTTGCCGTCTCTATCACCTTGAACTATCAAAACTTCATCTCCATAGGGAATTCGCATGCTCTTCTCATCACAAACGATCACCGCATGATGGTTCGCTAACCAATCCATGCCGATGATGATGTCAAAACTACCAAGTTATACTAGTATTAGGTCAATATTGAATGGGTAACCTAACAATCCTAACATACAACCTCTAAGCACAGTATCAGATCCTATTAGCCTTCCATTAACTAGCTCAATAGGGTACTTAATGTCTAAGATCGATGGGACGATGTCACTTAGAAGGATAAAAATTGTGGGTACGAAATTTCTGGCTGCTTGGTTCTAGGTACTTGCAATAATTATGTCCTTTGCCTTATCTCATGACCATTAGAAACTTGGACGGTGAAGAAATTTTCTAATTTTCTTGATTCTATCCCAACGAATGAGGATAAGTGTATTATGTCCTAAAATCTTAAAATCCATAATTACTGTGACTACAAGGAGCGTGACTCGGTCTCTTGGCTAATGGTACGGTGTCTTCATATGGTAATATTGAGGAAATCTACTTAGTTACGGAGCTTATTCATACGAATACATCTGACAGACATAACTCGCAAACACGCGCGCAAAATATTGGTAAAAAAAAGAAGATGATAAAATCTTATCGAAATTGTAGAGAAGATGTTGGGATTCTAGATTTGATGAGACAAAATAAATAAAAGAATGAAACAAAAGGATCAGAATCGTCATTAAAGAATTCTTCAAGCTGGTGGAGAATTATAGAAGATTTAGTCAAAGATATCAAAATATGAAGATTCTGGAAGATCTCTTTATGAAGATAAAGATAACAGAAGATATGAAGATATTCCTTAAATGTTTAAAAGATTTACTTGTTTATATCTTTATGTTAACTTCCTTTGTAAGTCATGATCTCACTATATAAAGAGATCATAGACATATAGTTTTTGATATCCAGAAAAGTGTGTGTGTGTACACTGGATCAATGTAGACGTCTAGTAGTTGGTGTATGTAGCCTCAAGGATCTTTGATCCCTGTTACAGATGGTAACCGTTCTAGAATTGATCATCTAGAATTGGGGAATGGTTGAAACGTATGGTAATAAAACCTTGTTCAATAACATTGATTTGTTCTTATTCCGCTGCATGTTATTATCTTTGTTATTCATCCTAGATTAGATCTAAACAATCTGAGCTTACAACGATCTAAGGAGTTATTTTAGATTCCACAGAAGAGAAAAAGAATATAGAAGTGGAAAGTAAAAATGTAACATCCGGCAATTTTCAAAACTTTAAATGTCTATGTTACCTTTTGACATTTTGTGGGAATTTCGGGCGTCAGATTCTTCTTCTCTTACTTATGACATTTCTAGAGCTCCCTTGAAAAACAGACTGTATAATCAACGTCAACATAATAGGTAAAAACGATGAAAACACGTAAGTTGTAAAATGGTTTGGAAATTGTTTGTGAGATGATCATAGAATAATTTCTAAGAAAATGACAAAATGGTTTATAGGATGACAACAAAATTGCTTACGAAATGGCACAAGAATAGTTTATAAAATGCTAGCGGCGGAATGATTTGATAAGATGGTAGTAATTTAAGGAGTGGCCTACATAAATAAATAGAGAAATTAAGTGTAACTGACAGAATCGTCATGATACCTACATTAACAGGAAATTTAAAACATCCACTCAATTCAAAATTTATAGAAAAGTACTAATGCGAATATAGTCTTAGAAGACTTTGACTTAGGTCACTAGGTAAGGCGGGAAGATCTCTTCTTAAGGATTGGTCCTGTCTTTGACGACGCTAGAGTTCTCACGAGCTTTTTCCTTCCAAATTTGGTTTACTTGGTTCTGATTTCTCAACTTCTGGCATTCATTCCTAAAATTTCCTAGCCTTCCACATTCATAGCAAGTGATGGTAGCCTTCAGATTTGCCACATGGACTCCTGGTTCATTGCAGCAACGGATGCCATACAATCCCTAGTCATGTGGCCCACCCTCTTATAGTTATTACACTTCATAGTACATGGCCCAACATGATGCAACTTACACTTGTTGCAATAAGGTGAATTCCCAGCATAAGCCCTCCTTTCATTGGCTATAATAGTGTAAGCTCTTGTCACACCCAGTTTCTTGCAGGGTGGTTTTCGTGGCACACGGTCATCCTTTGGTGGTTCTCAAACTTCCTCTTATTTGTTACATTCTTCTCTATCGTGGTTTCTTGTCGTATGACCTGATTCATCGAATCATAAGTCATGCGGATTTTTGTCTCGTGGGTAGCAATAGCTTCAATAGCATCAGTAACTCGCTGGGCCACAATCGTCAATCTCTACATAACTCATTCCTTGTTTTGTTGCTAACATTCTCTTCAAATTTAAAGAAATAAAAGAAAAAATAAAATAAGTCAGGTTCCTAAAGTCGCATTTCCAAAAGTAGAATGTAACGAGGTGACAGTTTAAAGTCATGTTCAACTTAATCGACATGTTTCTAGATGACGGTATGAAACGACGTAGGAGAAACAAAAGTATGGGACGAGTGCTCAACTCACATTCGGGTTCAGATAGTAAGATAACATAGGATCGAAAGACTATGACAAGTTTTGATGTTATGTAAAATAGTATACTTGTAAATTTATGAAAAAGTTTTAATGACCATCGTATCACTCACGATGTCTTGAGAAACGTTTAGAGACCATTGTGCAACTCACGATGTCTTGTCTATGGATACCAATCTGTCACACCCCCAAACGGGGCGTGGACAGAAAACATGTGTCCGGAGGCGTGACGTCATAATATACATCACACAAGAAACAAAGAACAACCAAAAAGGGTACGTTTGAAAATCCAACATCGTTGAATTAATTAAAATAGATAAAGTTTTACATAAATTTAAGGATAATATGCGGAAGCGAATGAAAAGTTTTTAGAAATTGACAACGATGTTAATCATAGATAACAGTTCTTGAAAATCGGTCCAATGCAAGGAAACACCAAATAGCAAGTAAGGACATCCACAGCTAAGCACCTGAGAAAAACATGCTAAAACGTGAACATAAAGTTGAGTCAATTCATAGGTTTAAGTTTAGTATTAAAAGTGGACCACAAGTTCACAGTACGCACGTGACACTTATAACAGATACAACTTCACGTAAAAGAATGTATTTACTGTTGCACTAAGCTCATGACACCGAAGTTCAATTTAAAAGGAAGCATTTTATATGCCAAATAGAATTACTTTGCCCTAAAGGTATCTGACCAGGATCACCAATTGAAAATCCGACATGGTATATATCCGTTTGTTCGGGACCTCCGAAACTAGTAAGCGTTACTTACCCGGATAGGGATAATTACTCCCAATAGATCTATTTACAACATTCACGCTTACTTAACCAGTACAGTCGGTTAAGCAATTGACGGTTCATGATAATTTCAACATTAGTGACTATTCGCTACTTAGGCAACATGTAATCAGGAAAAGGAAACATAAAGTAACTGTGTCCATAGTTTAAAAACGAGCAATGTTTCTCACCCCAAAATTGTAAAGTAAAAGTAGTAAAACATGGGGCTATGAACTCACGTTAGCAAGATTAGCAAATGATAATCACGTAAGAAAAGATGATACAAAAATTTAGCCGCGACCTAGAATAATAACGCGTCTTAGGAACACGAAAAGTATGCCAAGAATTGCACAATATGTTCATCACCAAAATACATCCATGTATGTTTTATTTAGTTTGATTATCAAATCGTGACGTAATAAAATCATATAGTTTTTCGTTAAGTTTCGGCGTTTAACCAAAAATTACTATTTTTAGGAAAGTTTTTAGTTTTGGGATGTTAATACCGTCCCCTATATTTATTAAGTTTCTATATTCTCAAAACGCACTAACTAACCTTAATCGCTTAACTTCTATGTCTGTTCCGCTAAATTTTACCAAACTTACTATTTTTAGTAACCTTAATGTTTTTCTTAAAATATGTTAACGACGTCTTTAAACGATACTAGTTAATATATATGTGTTACTATATATTTTGCTAGTGTTTAGAAAGTCCAAAAATGTCCGAAAGTGTCTGAAAAACTATTTTACTATTCATACAAGCAACTATTTATTCGGTTTTATCGAAAAATATTTTAAGTTTCATTTGGCTATAACTTGGCTTTTTTAAGTCTGATTTTAGTGTGCGATATATGAAAAACTATCTATTCGAAACAATCTCTCCAAAAACTACTTTTACGCATAATGAAAACATTTTTAGGTCGACCAAAACTCCAAAACAATTTTGCATCAACAAGCACTTTTTGTCAAAAACGCAACCAAAATCCACCTAAACTTCACAATAGAGCCTAATCTTGCCTAACCTCCATTCATAACTAGTCCACGACAAAACCAAACCTAAGACTAACCTAATCCCTTCATTTCTATTGTTGTAACTCTCATTAAACTCTCATCTCACCATGAACATAATATTTAACTAGTGAAACAAGGTGACATCATTATTTATAAAATCTTATTTTATAGTCTTTTAGAAATTATACACAGCATATGGATGTATGGATTTTGAACATATAAGAATAACATAAGTAAACCACAAGGAAAGATTCAAGATACTTAAACGAAGGAAGAACAAGTAGAGAAATCACAAGATCTATACCCCAAAATAATAGATTTATAAAACATAACAACAAATCTTGAAACCCTAATTTAGATCTTAAAGAAAAACCCTTGAATCAAAGAACCAATACTTTAAACCACCTTAGATGTTCTTAGAAATGAACCTTGTATACTTGGATCTTGCTAGAAATCAAAGATTTAGAAACCCTAAAAGAGGGTGTGTGTGCCGTGAGCTTTAAGAGGGGAAGAGGGAGAGAAAAGTTTTGTTGGTGACTTTGGGAATGATAAGAAACCCTAAGTTGTGATATGGTATGGTATTTATAGGTGAACATTAGGTTTAAGGTATGTATAATAGGGTACATGTGATCAACACATACCAAAAGTGTGTGTGTTTGCTTGTTCGGACGAAACCAACCACAAGGTTCATTATTAGGTGCTTAAGTTGTTTTTGAGTTGGTCAAATAAGGTCAAAGTGTGTAAGTATCATTTGTCTTGGTCTTGAATGAATTAGTGTGCATGAAATGGGCTCCCTCATGTGTCACTTTCATACACATGCATGGGAGTTTCAAAAAAAGATGCCTTTGATTTAATTTCAAGGCTTATGGTGCATTTGGTTTGGTTTAGGTGTCGAATATATGACAAGAGCGGAGGGTGAACAAAAACTTTGGCTTATGAACATGAGATGGACGATAACTAAAGTTTACACGAAAATATTTTGAGTTTTAGGGGTTTCGTTAGGTCAAAAACGTGAAAAGCGTAATTTAAACGTTAAAGCGTAAAAATATGTACCGGGAGTGATCGTAAACTACAAAACACTTAAAAAAGATAAAATGACTCATATAATATCTAAACTAATCAAAATCCAAAGTCGGAACGCGCCCGATGATGTTTTCCAGATTTACGCGGGTTAACTTCCCAATAAACTTCCAGATTCAAACGTAACGTATAAAAGTCAAAAATATTGTCAGAAAAATTTAAAATATTGACCTGAAATTTTCGAGGTGTGACATTATTCCCCCGTTAAAAGAGCTTTGTCCTTAAAGCTTAAGACGTGAATGGAAGTATAACAAAAAGATGAGGGTACTTCTTCTTCATTTAGTCTTCGCGCTCCCAAGTAAACTCGGGCCCTCGTCTCAAATTCCAACGGACCTTTACGATTGGAATGCGGCTTTGCTTTAGCTGTTTAAATTCTTGATCCATAACTTCAACTGGTTCCTTAATGAAATTAAGCTTGTCATCAATCTGGATTTCATCCAATGGAATAGCTAATGGTTCATCTACGAGACACTTCTTTAGATTGGAAACATGAAAAGTACTATGAACTCGGCTTAACTTATCTGGGAGTTGAAGTCGATAAGCAAGCGTTCCTACTCTAGCAAGAATCTTTAAAGGTCCAATATAGTGAGGGTTCAGCTTCCCTAGTTTGCCAAAATGTATCACCCATTTCCATGGCAACACTTTCAACATGACCTTATCTCCAAACTCAAATTCTAATGGCTTACGTCTCCTATCGGCTTAGCTCTTCTGTCTATATCGTGCGGCTTAAATACACTTCTTGATCTGGATGATTTTCTCATTTGTTTCATGAACAATTTCTGGACCAGTTTGCTAAGCGTCTCCAACCTCAGCCCAACAAATAGGCGATCGAAATTTTCGGCCGTAGAGAGCTTCAAACGGTGCAGCTTTGATACTAGTGTGATAACTGTTGTTGTAAGAAACTCCACAAAAGGTAGGTGTCTATCCCAACCTTTCCCAAAATTAATCACACAAGCTCGCAGCATATCCTCTAAAGTCTGGATGGTTCTTCACTTTGACCATCAGTCTATGGATGGTAAGCCGTACTCATATCCAATAAAGTACCTAGGGCTTTATTCAGTAATTGCCAAAAATGAGATGTAAAATTACTGTCTTGATAAAAAATAATCGAAACCGGCACTCCATGCCTCAAGACTACTTCCTTCAAGTATTGTCTCGTCAACTTCTCCATTGAATCAATTTCCTTTATTGGTAAGAAATGAGCGGATTTTGTGAGTCGGTCAACAATTACCCAAATTGTATCTTGACCAGTTGATGTCTTTGGTAACTTTGTAACAAAATCCATGGTAATATTTTCCTACTTCCACATTGGGATCACAGGTTGAACCAATAAACCGGATGGTTTTTGGCATTCCGCCTTGACTTTAGCATAGGTCAAACATTTACTGACATAAGTGGCAATCTCAGCCTTCATATTCAGCCACCAGTACAGTTTCTTTAAATCCTGATACATCTTGTCCGATCTAGGATGTACCAAATACTTTGACTTAAGCGAATCATGCATAATAAACTCCCTTAATTTACCATGGCAAGGTATCCAACTCCTCCCATTCAAACATAACGTTCCATCAGCACGTAGCTCTAACTTCTTAATCATACCACACAGATCTTCTGTTCCATAATTCTCCTCCTTTCTTGCCTCAACCTGAGCGTCTAAGACCTGCACAGGGAGGTTCAGACCAATCGTCATAACCAAAGCTCAAACTCGTAGTGGCTTATTCCGTTCCTTTCGGCTCAAGGCATCCGCCACCACGTTCGCCTTTCCCGGATGATAACGAATTTCGCAGTCGTAATCGCTCAACTGCCCTAACCATCTACGTTGTCTCATGTTCAATTATTTTTGATCTAGAATATGTTACAGACTCTTATGATCATTAAACATACCATTCGTGCTGGTACAAATACTGTCTCCACATATAAGAAGCAAACACTATAGATCCAAGCTTTAAGTCATGTGTAGTGTAATTCTTCTCATGAATCTTAAGTTGGCGTGACGCTTAAGCTATGACATTCTCCCTTTGCATCAAAACCGCACCCAATCCTTTACGAGAAGCATCACAGTAAACCATGAAGTTTTCACTACCTTCGGGTAAAGCCAAAATAGGTGCACTACATAATTTCTGCTTCAACAGTTGAAATGCAGCTTCTACCTTTTCACTCCAATCAAACTTCACATTCTTCTGAGTCAACTTCGTCATATGTTTGGCAATCTTCGAGAAACCTTCGATAAATCATCGGTAATAGCCAGCAAGACCTAGAAATTGACGAATCTCTGTCGGAGTCTTGGGCGATGCCCAATCCTTGATTGACTCAATCTTAGCTGGGTCCATGTGAATGCCTTCACTATCAATCACGTGACCAAGAAATTGTACCTTCGACAGCCAAAATTCACACTTCGAAAACTTGGCGTACAATTCCTCCTTTTTAAGTAACTCTAAAATTAACTTAAGGTGTTCTGCGTGCTCTTCTTCGCTCTTGGAGTAGATCAAGATGTCATCAATAAAAACGATCATGAATTTATCTAAGTACGGTTTGCACACCCGATTCATCAGATCCATGAATACCGCCGGTGCGTTGGTCAGTCCAAACGGCATCACTTGAAACTCATAGTGACCGTAGCATGTTCTAAACGCTGTCTTTGGAATGTCTTCCTCCCGAACTCTGAGTTGGTGATAACCAGATCTCAGGTCGATCTTAGAGTAGACTCTTGACCCTTGCAACTGATCAAACAAGTCGTCAATTCTCGAAAGTGGATATCAATTCTTCACAGTCAGCTTGTCAGCTGCGGTAAATCATACACATCCAAAAAGATCCATCCTTCTTTTTGAAACAAGCTAGGGGCTCCCTAGGGTGAGGAACTCGGTCTTATAAACCCTTTGTCAGAAAGTTCTTGCAGTTGAGTAGACAATTCTTGCAGTTTTGATGGTGCTAATCTATATCATACCCTCTTTCTACTTATGGATTTAAGTATTTAAAGCTGTTTATGAATACAATGGTTATCTTTTCATTGGACACAAGTATTTCTGGTTATCATCTCATGTTTACGTGTTGCCTAAGTAGCGATTAGACCACTCAATGCCCGAAACTATCATGAACTGTTAATTACAGATTGTAAGCGTGAATGTTATAAATAGATCTATTGGGACTAATTATCCCTATCCGGGTGAGTAGCGCTCACTGTGCCGGTGTACCGGACAACGGGTATATATCATGTCAATTTCATTTGGTGTCTTGGTCAGACACCGGTAGGGCAGAAATACATTTGGCATATTATATGCTACATAAATTAGCTTCAGTGTCATGAGCTTAGCGCAACAGTAAATACTTTTTATGTGATACTGTATCTGTTATAGTAGTCATATATTTTAGAAATCTTGTGGTCCACACTACTTTGTTGAACATTACTGGTTATTAAACATTTTTTTCATTATACTGCGGTGAAGCAGTAGACATTATTCTCTTTTGAATTCAACATTTACATTTACAAAAATCTATGAACTCACCAACTTTATGTTGACATTTTAAGCATGTTTTTCTCAGGTGGATTAGATGCTTGGATTACTTGATGTGCATTGGAGTCTAAATTGACAGGATTTTCATTCATGTATTTCTACTTACATTCAAATGATCAAATCTCGTTGTATTGTTTTCAAACTTTTCATTGTGATGCAATTATGGGACAAATGTTATATTAATTTCAAGAAAATCAACGAGATTATTTTCAAACGACACATTTAGAGGTCGTTCTCTTGTATCTTGTGCTGTTGTATTATGAAGTAACACTCCCGGACATATTTCCGATGCGACTCATTTTTGGGGGTGTTACAAAAAATAGATTGGCAAAATTTTTGGAGGTGACTACTCTTAGCATAGGATGGTTCTCCTTGAATTATACATAGGTGATCAGGCTAGGTATAATTTAGGTACTAACAATAAAATGCTCGTTTCGTCAAACTAGTGTTATGTTTAAAAGTTTGTATGGTATAAACAGTGTTGTTCCCAAGGTAGAAAAATAGTTCGTGAAAACGAGAACATTTTAATTTATATAACGACACAAGATATTTTGTAAGACTTGGTAGAAATAATTTAAAAGGTGGTACCAAAATAGTTTACGAGAAAATCACGTGACAGTTTATAGTGTAAGAGTGAAGGGTCTATAAAATGGTATCAAATGGTCTACGAGTTGACAACCAAATAGCTTATTTTGCGACAACGAAATAGTTTATAAAAGACATGAAGTAGTTCGTTAGATGACGTCGAAATAGTTTATAAATGACAACGAAACAGTTTATGAGGTGACAACGAAATGGTTTGTAAGATGACTGCAAAGTAACTTTTAATAGGGTAGCAAAAGAGTTTATAAATAACTGTAATATAGGTTATAAGATGGAAATGAATTCGTTCATTAAATGATAGCCAAATAAGTTATGAGGTAATAGTAGGATAATTATAAGATGTTGACAAACGGTTTATATAATATATCAAATATTATATAAGGTGTTAGACGGAAATGATTTATAAACAGATGTCAAAAAGTATATAAACCTCGACATATCAGGTTAAAATATGAAAACAAGTAAGTTTGTAAAATGGTTTGGAAAATAGTTTGTGAGATAATAGTAGAATAATTTTTTTAAAAATGACAAAATGGTTTATAAGATGACAACAAAATCGCTACTAAATGGCAGCACGAAATATATTAGATAAAATAACTAGTAGTCGAAATGATTTGATAAATAAGATAGAAGTAATTTAAAGGAGTAGTACCATAGATGTAAACAAGAAATTAAGTGGTAATACTAACAAATCCGTCATGACACATATCATTAATAGGAAATTAAAAACATCCCACTCAATATACCTTAATCTTTATAGAAAAGTACTAATGCGAAAATATTCCTCAGACAGACTTTTACTTAGGTCACTAGAGTAAGGCGGAAGATCTCTTACTAAGCATTTGTCATGACTTTGATTCAACTAGAGTTCCCGCGACTTTTTTTTCCTTCTAAATTTGTTCACTTGTTATGAATTTCTCAACTATCTGCATTCATTAGTCCTAAAAATGTCCTAACTTCCACATTCATACAAGTGATGGTTAAGCCTGTCGGATTTTCTACATGGGCTCTCTGGTTCATTGCAGCAACGGACGCCTTACAATCCCTAGTCATGTAGCCCACCCTCTTACAGTTATTACACTTCACAGTACACGGCCCAACATGATGCAACTTACACTTGTTGCGGTAAGGTGAATTCCTACAAAGCCCCCCCCCCTCCTTTCATTGCTCTAATAGGTGTAAAGCTCTTGTCACACCCGTTTTTTGAAGGTGTTATCGTGGCACACGGTTATCCTTTATTGGTCTCAAACTTCCTCTGTTGTTAAGCATTCATCTCTAATCGGGTTTCTTGTCTTATGACCACTATTTCATCCGGATCACGAGTCATGCGGATTTTTGTCTCGTAGATAGCAATAACTTCAATAGCATTAGTAACTCGATGGGCCACAATATGGTCAATCTCCGTAGAACTCATTCCTTGTTTTGTTGCCGACATTCTCTTCAAATCAAAAGAAATAAAAGAAAAAATAAAATAAGTCAGGTTCTAAAAGTCGTGTTTCCAATTACGAGGTGACAGGTTAAAGTCATGTTTAACTTAATCGGTATATTTCTAGATGACGGTATGAGACGACGTAGGAGAACAAAAGTTTGGGACGAGTGCTCAACTCGCATTCGGGTTCGGACAGTAAGATAACGTAGGGTCAGAAGACTGTGACAAGTTTCGATGTTATGTAAAATAGTATAATGTAAATTTATGAAATAGTTTTAATGACCATCGTATCATTCACGATGTCTTTGGAAACGTTTAGAGACCATTGTGCCACTCACAATGTCTTAGAAAAAATTTAGTATTTATATAACAAAACCTTTATATAAAAAAAAATATACGTAAGGCAGACGTAACGTAGAGAAAAGATAAATGCAGGGCAGAGGTAAACCCATATCATAGTAGGTTCAAGGCAAAATGATGTATAAAGTAATTATGGGAATATGATATATAAATTGCACTTATATATATACATATATAAAATGCTATTATTATTAGATACATATATAAGCAGGTAAGCACGTAGGATCATATACTGGTTATAGACCAGACCTAAATATACTATCTGGTTCTCTATAACCTTGGCTCTGTTACTAATCTGTCACACCCCCAAATGGGGCCTGAACGAAAACACGTGTCCGGGGGCGTAACGTCATAATATACATCTACCAAGATCCAAAGAACGACCTCTAAGGGTACGTTTGAAAATCTAACATCCTTGCATTAATTAAAATAGTTAAAGTTTTACATAGGACCAAATATAATATGCGGAAGCGAATAAAAGATTTTAAAGTTTGACAATGATGTTAACATAGATATTAATAAGTCTTAAAAATCGGCC
>BQNB010153058.1:0-15687 GCA_026074375.1 Tanacetum coccineum
ATGAAAACAATACACTATGTCAACACAAGAATAAGTTGTAGTTAAATAGTCTATCAAGAAAAAATCAAAAAAAAAAATTAAAAAATCTTTGAAAATGGGAATTCGGGTGTTTTATAACTTGTGATCTCTTAGCTCTCTCAACAAAAATCTTTGCTACTTTCCAAAGGTTTAGTTTGGGGAATTTTTGAGGTATTTGGTTATAAGGCATGTAATATTGCGTGAGGACACGCAATCGTTTAGTTTGGGGAATTTTGATATGTGTAAAATACACATATCCGTTTACACCTAAAAAAGCCCAATTAAGCCCAAAACAGACTTTAAATGCCAAAAATATGCTTGTTTTGTGCTATGTGTATGCAGGTACCGGATATTATGCAAATGGTCTTAAATCAAGCCGGAAAAGACAAAACTGAGCACGGAATTGATCAAGATGGAATTCTATAAAGCCGGAGACGGACAAAGTGCTAAGAGCCGGGATTTATCAAGTTAAAGTCAACAAAAGTCAACCAAAGTCAACCTCATGGTCAAACTTGGTCAACTATGAAGACATAACCATCAAAATCTCAAAAATACCCCTTGTTGTTAAATAAATTCAAAACAAGCCCCAAAATTAATTACACCGTTAGTCCTTTGTTAACAAGGGACTAACGATCGTTAGCCTTTATTAATAACCAAATCCAAACCGGCCCATCACCACCTTGCCCAGCCCAAAACCATACCCGGTCAAACCCTTTTAACTCCAGTCAACTCCAAACAGTAAAAACCAAACGGTTTTTACCGAATTTTCCCGCCCCTTTACTCTCACTATTCACCCTTCTCCCTCACCGAATTCCCTGCACCCTCACCTCACCAAATCGTACACCCACAATCCCTCGCTCTTCTAGAAGGCCTGCCACGCGTGTCAGAGAATGACACGCTGGCAATCCCGGCCTTTCCTATTGGTTATTGATGCGTGGAGGCTAAATCGAAGGCTGAGATCGATTCAAAGTAACACAAGGAGGATTAGAGGGCTGAGATTAGACACCCCGAGCTCCTCACAGAGAAAGCACAAGTCCCAAAGGCCTATGCATCCTCATTCGGCTATAAATAGGAGGTTTTTCTCACAAATTGGTGTGTAATTTTTAGAGAGTAATTTTTAGATAACATTTAGCTTATGTAATTTCAGTTTATTCATATTGTACTCAGCTTGTTTTATCAATGAAATATTGTTTCACTTAAATCGTGCTTTTAATTCCATAATTTACTTAATATTGTTCTAATAATAAGCTCTCAATGAGCTCTTCTCTCTAAAATAAGCTAAATCTAAACTCAGTTTAGCCTAATAAGCTAAACTAAGCTGATTAATTACTTAAGATCCACTCAAACAAATACCTCAGCTTATTTCAATGGAAGGGAAGCCAAACATGGATGGGCTTCCAGGACTTACTAGCTTATTCTCAATAAGCCAGAGCTTGTAGATCAGCTCATTTGAGCTTATTTGGTCCCTGTTAAGCTGGGATCTAGGTATCTTTCACTCTTTAAGCATTAAACTGTCTCTAGCTTATTTTAGCTTATTTCTGTCTTATTCAGCTTATTACTGTTTAGATATGCTTATTCATGCTTATTATAGTAGTGTATGCTTAATTAGTTAATATCTTAGCCTAAATCTTATTTTTACATGCTTTTTATATAAAACAGTTGAAAATCAAAAAAATATAGCATTAGCTTATTACTTCTTGTTCAAGCTTATTTGATTGTTGAATATTGCTTATTAAGTCTTTATTAAGCTAATTAGTGTCTGGAATTGCTTATTTGTGTTTTAAATCTCGTTGTCATAGTTTTAGAATCGATTTTAAATAAATAAAGGGGTGTTTGGTATAACTTCAAAATGGGTCAAAAATAGCTTTTAAATGTTCAATGCTCTTGGATAATTTTTTAGTAATTAGAAGGTTATATGACTTTAGCTTTAAATTAGGCTTATAAGTTAAAAATAAATCAGCAGTAGTCAAGTAGTTAAATTCATTTTTGATTTCAAAGGTTATCATATCATTGTTTCATGAGCCTTTGGAAAAGTGCTAGTTGGAGGAATTATTACAGGCAGGAGCGAGATTTGGTGGTAGTTGCAGGGCGTGAAAATGGGCGACTATGCGAGTGGTAGGCTTGACAGGGAAGTGGGGGGGAGTGTGTGTGGGGGGGTATTTTGTTAGGGATGAGAGGTGTATTGTGGTAAGTGGTGTAGCTGAAATAATTAGATCCACAAAGTCCCTTGCAAAAGCAAGTCTTAACAAAAAACCTTTTCTATGCTGAACATTCATTGAATAGTTGAGAGTGTACTGTTGTTTAATGAGTATAAGAAATGGTTTTAAGAACTTGATTTAAGGGCTCTTTGTGGATCCAAAAGGTTTTAGGAGTATAACTTTCCATTGCATCACCGCTGACAAGTTTTTGTCCATTTTCTAGCTTATTAGTTAAGCCATCAAAAAGTAGATTTTAGATTTTTCAAAACTTAGTGCACAAAAAGATTATAGGGTAACTAGGTAAGTTAGGCTTCATTTATCTTATAAGCTTAATTTGATACTCTGTTTCATGCTGCAAATTCGCTTAAAGTTCATTTCAAAGATTAAGTTCTCTTACAATTTTTACATCAGCCTTTAAAGTAGTTTTTTAGGTTCATTTTTATTCAAAATGTTTTAAAAAGCTAATTTGATAGTATCCTAGTCTAGTTTTTGAGTTTTTCAACGCTTATTCCCTAACAGACCGTTAGAGAGCTTATTTTAAGCTCATAAGTAGCCTAGTCGATTGTTTCAAAGGCTGTGATAATTGTTAAAGTGTTTAAGTGATTTTTCAGCTTATTTCTTAATTGATTTTGCTTATTTCTGTTTAAGTTTGCTTATTAAGGCAGTGATAAGTTGTTGTTAACTTATTTAGGGCTAAAGGTAGCTTAGCTTAGCTTATTTTAGCATTAAGTTTAGTTATAAAAGTTAAAAATCGTTTTCAGTTAAAACTGTAGGCTTTTTACTTATTTTCCAGCTTATCGATTAAGTTTTAGCAAAAGTTTCTTTTGTAAAAGTTAATAAGCAACAGCTTATTAACAACTTTATTTCACAAAGTTTTTGAAAATAAGTAAAAATAAAAAATGGCAAAAAGGGGTTGCCAGACCTCGAACCCAAGACCTATCTCTCAAATGCCCAACGTGTTAACCAATTTGCTTCATTAGCTCATCCGGTTATATCTCCTTTCTTTTAATTGATAAACACATTTTGGGCTTAAGCCCCATTTATAAGACGTTGTATCCTTTATAAGTTTTAAAAGAAAAAAAAATTTTAAAAAATGTTTTCTAAAAAGGTAGAGGCATGGGGGTCGAACCCATTACCTCCCCCTTTGTAAACCAACACCTCATACACCATCACACTAACCATATGCGCCCTTGGGACTTTTCTGTCCTAAGGGGCAGAGGTTATTGTTTTGTACACATTTCAGTCCCATAAGCTCTTAAGCCCGTTTGGCTTATTGCAGCTTATTTAGATTAGCTGTTACCTAGATTTTATTTTTCCTAGACTCTACTTAGCATAGTACCATTTTTTGATTATTTTTTATAAAAATTGTTAGTTTTTTCTATCACATTTAATATCTTTTAAAATGTTTTTAAATCATAATAAATAAAATAAAAAAATATATTTCTTTTTCCTAAAATTTTATTTTGTCCTATTTTAGGTTTAGAAATTTAGTTTGCATTTTTAGGAGTTAATTTTAGTGTATTTGCTTATTTGTCGCGTTTTATTTGTTCTAGTTAATTAGTTTAAGTGTTTAATTACTTTAAATTGTTCATTTTAATTGTTGCTTTTATTTAGTAGTTATAGATACTGAAAAAATATCTTTTCTCTCATTCAAATCATAATCCAAGCTAAAACAAGGTTTCAATTTCACAAGTCGTTGGGGAAACGACCCGGGTGATCATACTTCCCGGTTAAATATACGTATTATATATTATATATCTTTTAGAGTGAGTTTTTCTTAAGGGAGACTTTAGGAAAGTTCTTAATTACTCTTTTGGAATATTATTATATATTTTATTGTGTATAAAACTACCAATCAGTTTTTGGCGCCGTTGCCGGGGACTTGTGTTAAAGATTCCGTCGTTTGCGTTTGTTGATTTTGGTTTGAAGATCCTTTTGTCCTCGAAAGTTTTATTTTTATGAAATATTTCAAAAATCCAAAAAATTAAAAAATATAAAAAGTAAAAAATATTTTCTTTTCTTTTTAGTATAATTATCATATAAAAATATAAAAAAAATCAAAAATATAAAAAAAATTTCCTTAAAAAAATAAAAATAAAATACACAAAGTTGGTAAACGAACACCAACATATAATACCTTCAATTGAGGTATTATCATAAATAAGTTCCGGTGAACTTGAAAAGTTCCCAAATCGAACCAAAGATTCAAAAACTTGCCATTTGTGTCATTTACGAGGTACGGCTCATCTTAAAAAGCAATTTTTAAGAGTTACCGTGAAGTAAGTCGATTATTTGGTTTAAGTTGTCTTCCGTGTATCCGTTTAAAATAGATTGTTAAAAAAATCAAAAATTCAAAAATTCAAAAAAATTAGTGTAATTTTTGTTTACTTTTTAATTTCTTTATTTTTAGTGCATGCGCACTCGTTCTCAAGCTCGTAATCGAAATTGTCGAAAACAACAATTAACAACGGTTATTGTTGAGGAACCCGAGTTTCCAATGGCCGACAATCGTACCATGGCTCAAATGCTACAAGCTCCCATCGAGGGATACGAAGATGCAATTGTTGTTCCAACGATAAATGCAAACAATTTTGAACTCAAACAAACTTTGATTAATCTTGTTCAAAGTAATCAATTTACGGGTAGGCAAGACCCTCATAATCATCTACGATTTTTCAACAAGGTTACTTCTACGTTTAGACATCCCGAAGTTCTGAATACTTCGATTAAGCTTTTGTTTTTTCCTTTCTCTCTCGAGGGTGAAGCCCGGACTTGGCTAGATAAGGAACCACCTCGATCGATTCTAACGTGGGATGATATTGTCTTGAAATTCATAAACCAATTCTTGCCACCTTCGAAAACAACTTACCTTCGAAATGAAATCACTTCTTTCTTGCAAAAACCAAATGAAACTTTCAACGAAGCATGGGAACGTTTTAAAGGACTTCTTCGTCAATGTCCTCATCATGGCTTCTCAGAATTACATCAACTTGATACGTTTTACAATTCTTTGAATACCAATGATCAAGATGCTTTAGATTCCGCCGCGGGTGGAAATTTTCTAGATAAGATGCCTCATGATTGTTTAGCCATTATTGAGAGTAAATCCAAGGTTCGTTATTCAAGAAGTCGTGCAATTGAACCAAGTGCGAGTACGAATGCTCCTCTTTCTACTTCTACACCTTCTAATTCTTTTGAATATAAAATGGATATTCAAATGAGCCGATTAGAAAAGATGATTAGTGAAAAGAATGTTACGACTCCTGCTACCGTCAAAGCAGTCGAGGAAGTTTGTGTTACATGTGGTTCAAACCATAATTTCGATAATTGTCCGTTAACAAGGAATGAATTTCTCGTTTTTCATGATAACATTCATCAATTCCAACAAACCGCCGACGTTGGCAACTTTGTTCAAAGAAATCCTCCTAATTTGGCAAATCAAATAAGACCACCTGGTTTTAATCAACTAAATGTTCAAAACAACCAAGGAAACCAAAGCCGATATCAAGGAAACAATTTCAATTCGAATTAAAACCGTGGAAACAATTTCAATCAAAACCATCAAAACAATCAAGGTCAAGTTTATCAACCACCAACCAATCAACCACCGGTTTACCAAGTTCCATCATATCAAGCTCCTACGCCCCAAATTCAAGGTGTTTCGAAAACGGATTTTGAAAACTACGTCAAGGCAAACGATGCGGTGTTGAAGAATGTTCAAAATCAAGGTCAAAATTTGCAGAATCAAATGGCTAATGTTACGAGTTTGTTGACAAGTCTTTGTAATAATTTCAAAAATTCAGCCTCTACTTCGAATTCAGGAACTCTTCCAAGTCAAACCGTAACTAACCCTCGTGAGCATGTTAATGCTATCACCACACGAAGTGGTAAAACTTGTGAAGGACCTTCGACTCCTCTTGTTCCTACACCCGTTGTTTCTATTCCTTCAAAGGAACCCGAACAAAACCCGGAGACGTCAATGGACAAAGTGCAAAAACCAAGTTCAGAAAGTACCGCACAAGTCCCACCTCCAGAGGAAGAAGATTCCATTTTCATTGAAATCCCAAAACCAAAAGCAAAGAAAACCGTTAATGTTGAAATTCAAGATCTTAATTCTCCAAGACCTAATTCGTATCAATCTAAACTTCCATATCCCGAGAGGATGAAAGTGAGAGAGAATGATAAACCAAGTGCTCAACATAGTAGGTTCTTGAAGATGTTCAAACAACTCCGTTTAGAGATTGGATTGAAAGATGCTCTCGTCGAAATGCCAAAGTTCAACAAATGGTTAAGCTCGTTGCTAAGGAACAAAGAGAAACTTGAAGAAATCGCCATCACAACCGTAAATGCTGAATGTTCCGCCATCATCTTGAACAAAGTTCCCGAGAAACTCGAAGATCCTGGAAAATTTCTTATTCCGTGTGCTCTACAAGAACTTGATAGGACTAATGCTTTAGCCGATTCCGGAGCTAGCATAAATCTTTTGCCTCATTCTATCTACAAGCAACTTGGGCTTGGAGCTTTGAAGCCCACCCGAATGACACTCGAGCTTGCTAACCGTTCCGTTACGCACCCAATGGGTATAGCCGAGGATGTTGTAGTTAGAGTTGATGGTTTCACTTTTCTTGCTGATTTTGTTGTGGTTAATTTTGAACCAGACCCGAGAGTGCCTATTATTTTAGGGAGACCTTTCCTTCGCACTGCAAAAGCTCTCATTGATTTATACGAGGAAAAATTAACATTACGAGTAGGAAGCGATGACCTTGTCTTTTATGCTAAAAAATCTGAGAAAAGCAAGAATAAGCAATTTGCTTACGCTATTTCTGTCATTGATTTTTCGAAAGATGAGCCATTTAGTGGCAGTACCACTAATCATTCCGATGCTCTTCCTCCTAGTTCTTCTCCGGTGAAGACCAGTGATAATCTTGAGGAGTTCGCCGATGAGCTCACTCTTCTAAAAAAAGATGTTCAAGAAGAAAATTTTCAAGTTTATTCAAACCCACTTTTTGAATTTGATGACAACTTCACCTCTAGCAACGAAAATCCTCTCTTTAACGAGAAGGATGAAGATGTCGTAAACGAGAACTCCAACGTTTCAGATTCCGAGGAGCCAGTTTTACTTAACATACCTTTAACCGATAAGGTTGAGTGTTCCGATCCAGAGGACGATATTGATGAGATCGATGCTTTTCTAGCCATGGAAGTTTCTTCTAATTTTGAGGAAGGTTATTTCGATTCAGAAGGAGACGTAATTTTTCTTGAGAATCTGCTTAGTGATGATACTACCCATAATCTCGCTTCTGAAGAGATTTCCATCCATGATACTTTAATTATTTTATCTCTAAGAAGTGATCCTCTTCACCATGAGTTCGTCGGAGAAATCATTACACTTCCTATAAGGAATGATCATGAATTTGAGGAATATCTTAGTCTTATGACTGTGCTTTGTGAGATTTCAACTTCCCGGTCACAGGAAAATGTTCATGCTAATCAAAGTTCAATTATCGAGTCTCTTCCCGTATCTCCTATCCCCGTTGAGGATAGTAAACCCGTTCAAGAAGAGATCGATATTTTCCTTGTTCTAGATGATTTAATTCTACCAGGTGTTGAGAATGATGATTCCGAAGATGAAGATAATGAGTTACCTAACCTTGATCATCAAGACAACCCATCATCTCCTCGTCCTCCATCAGAACCACCAGACGTTTGCTTTAATATTGAGCCTGATACGGCAATGAATGATGAAGATTTTAACCAAGGGGAAATTGTTTTATCCATAAATGTTGAAGATGTCAATTCCTTCACATTTTTCATTTGGACTTTTCTTCCATTTTTCACCTACCCCGAGGATTCTCCTTTTATTCTCTCTCTCAGGAGTGAGGACCTCGTTTTTGACCCTTGCATCTCTACTTTTCATTTTTCTCTTAAGCTAGCTCCATTTGCTCTCCCTAAGGACAAATGAATTCAGGGATCGAGTCAAGCTATGTGACTCGGTTACCAAAAACAAAGCGCTTCGTGGGAGTTACCCCATGCTTATCCATTTTCTATTTTTCTTTAATGTGTTGTGAGGAGGCTTGTACTCTTTCGTTCTTTGTGTTTGTTGTTTGTTTGTTTGTTCTTGTGCATGTTTGCAGGATTGATCCCAAATTCTCTGAAGACTCTCGTGTTCGGTGTTGTGTCCCGGATCACTCAAGCTTCCTATCCTTTGTTTGCAATTAGTTTGGGGAAATCCGATATCCTTTCATCTTATCGATTTATGTTTATCTTTGCATAATTAATCAACAGCTTAGAGACCCGCCTTAAACATTGAGGACAATGTTTCGTTTTAGTTTGGGGAGGGTTATTATCGGATTTGAGGTTGCCTACTTATTGGTTTTGTTCTCACGTACAAACCCTGTTTTCCCGCAAAAAAAAAATAGCAAATATTTCAAAATTTAAAATTTTTTTAAGTTTTAATTTGTAGAAAAATATATAAAAATATAATATAATAAGTGTTTTGTCACAATTTTGACTTTCTTGCTGGGTAAGAATAAGAGTAAATTTTGACTCCGTCGAGGTATTTCTGTCATGTTGAGCTGTTAGCTTGTTCTTTATATTTTACACTAAGCGTTCGCTAACTTCCGACGAAGAACTAAAAATGATAGTGTTAAGTATGAGTAGGATGCTAAACAAAGATTATTTGGAAATCTTAAAAGCTCTTGCTATGTTACTTGTTGGCTTTTTTTCTCCCATATCTCTTAACCGGATTATTATACGTGCTGTTCTTAGAGATTTAAAACTTAAATCAACGTTTTTTTTGTTATATTTAGCGGTCAATTTTCTCTCTCGCGCAACTACGTTCGTGGAAAGATTATTTTCCTAGCGATCTTCAGATTTGGAGTTATTATGGCAACGTTAAAGAAGCTATTCTTCTTCATAATGCCTTATCGAGACAAACAAAGGATGCCGGTTAGATCGCTTTTTGGTATGATGCCTCAGGTGTTCGGTTTCGTTCATGGGAGTTAATTCAGTTGGCGCCATGGTGGGATCTTTCTTATTCTAATAGCCTTTGGTTGTTTTGCGAGTTCGTTTCGTTAGTGTTTTTCTGTTCCTTTTCGTTCTTTGTTTGTTGGATGTTTTTTTGAGTGTATACCGTCTGCTACAGTTTCTTTATTGCCCTTTATTAATATAAAATTCCAATTTGCCTGTTCATAAAATAAAATATATAGTATATATATATATATATCTATATATATATATATATTTTATATAAATATGTTAACGAGAAGTTTCTTTTTTTGCTTTGTAAATTTACACTAAACTCATATATGTAGGAGTGTTTATGATTTTCATCATTTAAAGAGGATCTCAAAAAACAGGGCAAAAAAAAAATGGTTTATCCTAACCATACTTATTTTTTTTTCTTTCACTTTCTCCAACCTTTTTTCTTAAAACTTAAATATCTAGCAAACGCGATTAATATTTTAAAACGATAAAAAACTATAAATAAACCATAGGACGAGAATTTTTTATCTTTCTATAGGGGAGGGGCAATTATATATATTTCGACTAAACTTTTTTTAGATTTTTTTTTTCAATCACGTCAGAAGAAAATCTCATGGGGGATTTTTTAGAAAATCACATGTGATTGTGTACAAATCTCCTGTGATTTTGTTCAGGAACGTGATTTGAAAAAAAAAAACGGAGAAAAATGTTCTTCGAATAAGTATCGCAGAACGGTAAGTTTTTATTTTCTATAGAGGACTCTTCCTATTTACTTTCGACGCATCTTTTTTGCGAAATTTTTTTTTTCAATCACGTAAGAAAGAATCACATGAGATTTGTTATCACAAAATACATGTGTTTTTATTGATATCACATGAGATTGTGATACAAATCTCCATGTGATTTTTTCAGAACGTGATTTTTTCAGAGGTGATTTTTTCGACGAACTTCTTTTTTCGAATTTTTTTCTAATCACGTCTTTTTATTAAATCACCATTGAGATAAAAAAAATCACATGAGATTTGTATCACAAATCACATGTGATTTTATGAAATCACATGAGATTGTGATACAAATCTCATATGATTTTTTCAGGCGTGATTGAAAAAAATAATCGGAGGAAAAAAAAAAGTTCGCATCGAATGTATCACAACGAGTGTATTTTTTTTATCTTTCTATAGAGGGCACTTCTATATACTTTCGACGAACTCTTTTTTCGATTTTTTTTTCAATCACGTCTGAAAAAATCACCTGAGATTTGTATCATAATCACATGTGACTTTTTTGTAATCACAAAGAGAATTTTTCGCCAAACGTGGTGAGAAAAAAAAAAAGTTCGTCGAATAGTAATACATAGGAGTATATAGAAGTGTCACTCTATAGAAAGATGATTTAATTCTCGTCGCGATGGTTTATGTTTGTTTTGCATAACGATTAACGGTTTGTGAGATATTTAATTTTTAAAATTAGGGTGGAAAGTGAGTTTTTTAATTTAAATTAAAAATAAGAATTAATCTAAAACCCATAGATGTATAATTAAATTAGATAGGACAAGATGAAGCGGTTTGTTTTTTTTTTACCTTGTTCCGTATGAAACTTTTACTCACATACGGGAGTATACTAAAAAGATTATTTATTGGATCAAAGCTTTTCAGTCAAAACTTGATTGATCGTGCGTTGCCGTAATAACTTTTTATTACTACATGCGTTGGATTTTTGACGCAAACCGGAAAATGCTTTTT
The DNA here is from genome assembly GCA_026074375.1 of Tanacetum coccineum. Lineage (NCBI taxonomy): Eukaryota > Viridiplantae > Streptophyta > Magnoliopsida > Asterales > Asteraceae > Tanacetum > Tanacetum coccineum. The sequence continues at coordinate 10,943 of BQNB010153058.1, forward strand.
TACGACTTCTTTTGTTGCTTAAAGCCCCCATTAAGTTATATGTTCTTTTGAATAAGACTCAGCCTCCTCATGAATGACAAAATTTAGGTACAATTAAAATTGATTCTTCGTGATGATAATCAAAGTAAATCGAAAACATAAAAAACGTTTCCATTGTTTTTATAAAATAGTTTTAATACCCGTGCAGTCAACTGAAGACGCACGGGGCTTGTAAATTATCGTTTTTAAATATATGCTATAATTTTTATTTTTTCTGTTTTTAAGTATGAAAGTTTAAGGGGGTATTTGTTTTTTTTTTTTTTTTTTTTTTCTTTTTAATTATTTATTTTTTTATTTTTTTTTTTTTTGTTATTTTTATTTTGTTTTTTTTATTTTTTATTTTTTTTTATTTTTTATTCTTTTTTTTTATTTTTTTTTTTAATTATATTTTTTATCTTGTTTTTTTATAAATCATAATAAAATTTGTAAATTTATAAATTTACACTTAACTCTATACAATTTATTTAAAATTAAACACTAATAGTTATAATAATTACTCCTCTTTTTTTTGAAGTTATTGTTTTTATAAATTTGACACAATAATTTTTTTATGTGTTTTTTTTCTTTATCAGATTTCTCATCAAACTAAAGCCAATTTTATAACGTAATTTAAGCTTATATTAATTACACATACTTATGTTTCAAAAAATAATAAAAAAAATTAAAGCATAGTTGTTTTAAACTTTTGTAAAATTAAAACGCAAAAATAAAACGATAAGTTCAAATAATTTTGCAAACACTAGCACCATATACCACTATCCCGCGACAAAATCCACACTTCCCGGGCCTCCAATACTCCATTTTCACCACACACTCTTTCTCCAATACCTTTCCTTTCAACAAATAATTTTCAATCATCACATCAGTTCACAAACCCTTCATTCCTAACACCAGACACTCTTCCATTATTTTCCCCCAAACAAAACTACCCACCCCAAAAAAAATCCACTTATCACCCAAAACCCTTTCTCCCATACTCCCATTTCACTATCAAACACACCCCCCACTCCAACAAAAATCAACAACCAACAAATCACTCAACACCTTTCTCCATACCCCTTCTACCCCAAACCCTACCCAATCAATACCCCCCCCCACCTAAAAATACTAATACCATACCTAACCCTTTATTCCATACTCCCTTTTATTTACACAACCCAAAAAAATAAAACAAAACCCTTTTCCCATATCTTTACAATCAAAAACCCAAAAAAAATAAATCAAAACCATTCTACCATACTCCACCTCTTCCCAAAAACCCTAAAAAACTTTTCCACCACCACACCCCCCCAACCCCCCAAGAACACCCCCCACACTCCACACAACCCCCACCACCTCCCCCAATACCCCCACACAACACATCACTATTAAAAACGCTCCCCACAACCTAATGTAACGCACTAATAATATCTCAAAAAGACGTCGACTAGTGCTATAATAATAACCAATAACTACTATGCACTGTACAAATCTAACATCCCCCTCGATACTCTCTCAACTCTGAACATCTCCACACAATGACTGAATACAAACCTCAACTATCACCGACTATATAAATCCCTGAGAACTAGATCACCCTCAAACCATCAACATCACGTAAGATAACTCACTCCTATATCCCCAATAAAAGTGTTATGCACCCAATAAGACCCACCAGCTCTCACGTGTTATCAACTATACATAAAAAAACACATTTGTTATACTCCTCAAAAATAAAATCATATCTACACCTGCAAACAACCTAAGATGTAACTAATAAGTGTCTCTAACATACCATTACAATAAAACCCAGATGTAACCAACGACCAATACCTACACACAAAAAACCCAAATAAGAAACCACAAATCATGCTGCGTAGTGTTCATAACAATCACTCCCCCACCAGACCAGAACTTAAACCCAGTACCACCCCCTCATGACTCTATCTAGTTCCCCAGTCCCTCATATAGACACCTGATCCTTACAAATCCCCCACTATATCCAATAAGTGACCTATAAACGAAAATCAGAGTGTCCTCCATGTGACCACCTTACAGTATCCCACCTAATTGACTGTCCCCTCTGTTCCTACTTGTCCGCTCTTAAGTACATCTCTGAGACTCAGCGAATCCACTCTGAACCACAATTAACATCTTGTCTGCAGATATAGATACGCCCAAGTGTCACACCCCACAAACTAACCAATGCCTATGTGTGAAATGTCACAATAGTCAATCAAAAATTATGCCTGCAAGTCCCACAGTCAAATGTGTGCCAAAATCCACCTACTCATTCTGAAAAAATGTGTGTCATGTAAGTTGTCAACATGTCTTCTGTGTCTGTGTCTCTAAGTGAATCCGTGACCCAGACAATTACTGTTGTCTGTTTCACGTACTACTGTGTTATTTTTGTGTGTATGCCAAATTCATTAGCAGTGACGTCTCCCAATTTAATTATCATTTATATCCTGTGTGTGTGTAAATACAAATACCTTTCATGTGTCGTGTTCCGTGTAAAATGTCACTGAACTACAAACTTTTTCGTGTGTATGTAGTCCTCGTATCAAGTGTGTATAATGTGTCAACATAATGTCACCTCAATTAATGTCCATCCACCACTCTGTATGTCAATCTGTTCACACACAAATGTCTGTGTGGAATACTTACTGGTACACCATTGTGTGACCTGTTAATCATTGATAATGTAAAGTACATAACGTCCACGTAACCATAATAAACATGTAATATGTCAAATTAAAAAACTCTATTTAACTTGCACTATAGAACCTCTCACTTTCCTTTGTTGAGTGCTTCCAAGTGAAACCGTGTGATTGTGTTGTTAGAATACTTGAAACGTGTCATGATCGTAAAGAGAGGTGATGTATCTACCTAACAAGTTAAAATGTAATACGTGTGTGTCTAGTGCATCAACACGTTTTCCAACCACCAAACACTATTAATAAAAACATAGTGTTGTGTGATAAATTTTATAAATCTGTGAGTATATATATGAATCAAAATAACGTCCGTGTACACTACAACTAATCACTATTTGACAACTCTTTGAGTCACACATGTTGTCGATATATCATGATCGAGTTGCGAAAGATAGACCTCACGATTAAATGTAGTTCTCAACATAACATAGCATTGTAAGGTCATATCATTTTCTAGCGCTCTAACACTCAACATTTATCTAAATAGAGTTTTTGACAAAAATATGTGTACATGTTATAATTTTGTGCAGTGCCCTCAATTATCTGCATGTGTGCTTCGTTTGTAGAGAGCCTTGAAAAAGGGTTGCCCCTTAATGTAATAGCCAGAAAACATTGATCGGCTAAAAGAGTGGCCCAAAGCATACTCGTATGTTTTTATGTTTTAAGTTGTTCGAGGTTTCTGTAGATAGTAGTAGAGAGTATAAAAATTCACAAGTTGTAATTATAAGTAGTCTTAGCATCTTAGCTTGTACTTAACAGTGATCTTATTTTTAAGCTTAGTATGGGAAAAGTAAAAAGTCGGGAATGATGAAGTTATCTTCTTAGACACTTAATTGTGCTTTTTGTTCTATGATCCTTAAAGTTACCACAAAGGTAATGAAAACAATACATTATGTCACACAAAATTAAGTTGTAGTTAGGTATATATCAAGAAAAATCATAAAAAGAGAAAAGGTTTTGGAAAATAGGAAATAAGGGTGTTTTATAACTTGTGATCTCTTAGCTCTTTCAACAAAAATCTTTGCTACTTTTCAAAAGTTTAGTTTAGGGAAGTTTCGAGGTATTTGGTTATAAGGCATGTAATATTGCGTGAGGACATGCAATCGTTTAGTTTAGGGAATTTTGATATGTGTGAAAACACATATCCATTTATACCTTAAAAGGCCCAATTAAGCCCAAAAACACAGTGAAAATGGCAAAAATATGCTTGTTTTGTGTTTGTGTGTGTGTAGGTACGGATATAGCAAAAATCACATGAAAACGATCAAAAACGGGAATCTACGAACACGAGGAACGAAAAAGCACAAAAGAAGCCAGGGACTTATTCTGGCAAATTGGAAAGATGTTATACACTAGGGATTGAATTGTAAAAATACTTCACAAAGACAAGGACCATTGTTGCCATTTAACCAAAGTTACACTCTTTTACCCGTTTTCAGTTGAAAAATGGCGCCAACGGATTTGTTACTGTTCATTCATCTTCTCCAAATTACCATTCAGTCAAAACAAAGGGTTTTTCATAATTGAAGGTCATTAAGGAAAATTCAAGTGATCTATAACATAATGGCAAGGAGTAAGATGTCATTCTCATTGATTAAATCAAGCAAAAGGCCACGTGGAAGAGGGGAAAGCACAAAAGATTTTGTGTTTTACACTGATTGAACTCTCACAAGAAGCACAAGAGAGTCTCAAAACAGATTGCCACGCTGGCAATCCGTGTGAGCTCAAATGTGATCCAAAGGCTAAGAAGAATCCTCCAATGATTGAGAGGATCCAATGGATAAGATGAGAGAAGGTCTAACAAACTTTGGCTCCTAGAAGCTTCATCAGTTGGCTATTTATAGCCCTTTACATACACACACATTTTATCTTTTCTTTTTCTTTTTACACCCTAGTGGTAGTTTTTAGCTTATAGAAATTTTAGCTTAATTTAGTTTTAGCTTATGTAATTTTTTTTAAATATAATTTTCATTAAAGCTTTTGTAGTTCAATTTTCCAAAGCATTGTACC
>BQNB010153059.1:0-15687 GCA_026074375.1 Tanacetum coccineum
CTGTCATATTTGCATTGCACATGATAAGCGTTAATGCTTATAATTTTTAGATAGAACTGTTGTTTTGCTTAAATATGACAGCGAACTGAAACACACCAGGGCAATGGTGACTTTTGTTTGCATTGATGTTTTACAAAGTGTTGCTGACTAGATGTTGTCCATTGGCAGGGCAACCACATTGTTTATGTAGTTACAACCACGACCTTCATTTGGCGCTTCTTTAAAGTTTGCAGACCCAAGCCTCAGTTTACTATCGTTAAATGATAAAATGCCAGTGTAAATGACTGTTGACAACGTCCGTATCTTGGTGGGGCAACCATGGATGTTGTATGGTTGCAACCATGGAGAAGGGTGCACATCAATCATGTGTTGGCAGATGTCTTGATGTCATGCGTTAGATGTGATAGCGCGGCTTAATAAGCCAATGAACACGACAACGGTTGAAATGAAGTTGTTTTAATAGTTTTGGGCTCACGTTATTTGCCCCGATTCTTACCACACCTACCAGGCTTCAGTTTTATTTGATGGCTTGGAATGTTACTACAGGTGATGATCCTGTGTTTTGACCTCTCTCAACTCAACGTCTATGTATCTATTATTGTTTGCTTTGCGTTCATTGTTTTTTATACTTCTCACGTGCAGATTGTGGTTGAAGAACATTCTCTGTAACTGAACCATAGTGTTTGATTCAGGTATGTCGTTGAAATCATTTTATTCTTTTTGCTTACACAATTCCTTTTAGGTTGTGATAATTCGTTAAGAGCACTATTATTCCGGTTCTTGACACCCACAAAATTTGCGGGTTGCGAACCCACCTATAAATGGAATTGTACGGTTTTTAGTGTTTACGATATTCGATTATCATTCTCTACACTTACCGATGTCGGTGTACGAAGGGTCGAAAAAATAGGCGTTAAGTTATGTACGCAAAATGTAGGATGCGATTCATTTACATCGGCGCAGGCGATGTATAAAACTTCTATACTATTTCTCTCATCCTTTTTACACCGATACCATTGGGTACATTGTCATGAATGTCTTAAACACTTGAACGTGCAATTTCACAGGTTCAGGATCACGGACGAAGAAACCCGGATTCTAGATGGTTCAAGGAATGAGTTAAGCACTGTTTGAAATACAATTGGTATATATTCTAGATGGTTTGAGGATATGTGTGTATGATGTATGTTGTTTCGGGCAGTGATGACATCCGCTATTCATTAAACGTTGTTTGATGATGTATTCACAACAGCGACACAATCATGTCATATAGGTGATTGCAGCCGTCTCAGTTGCGTCAACACATTGTTTTACGTATTCCGACTTAGCTGTTCTTAACAACGTGTACATATTGGTTACGTTAATAAGAACTTCGCGCGTGGGTTTATTTATAGAATGTTCTTACGGAAGATGGATACAAGAAGTTTACATGTTCCTTCAGCGTGGTGTGAACGTGGTAACCGTATGTCCTCAGACGTTACACGACTGTGTATATTTTATGAATATTAGTTTTATCCACATTACTTAGCATGAACTTTAGTCCAAGTTTCTTGTCGGATTCGTTGTGCTTGCATAGAATACATTGAAAGTATTCTCTCATCACGTTATATTAGCCTAAGGCATTATTAGTCGGTTTACATCCTTCGATAAAAGAACTAATAACAAAAATGTCTACCTTTTTTTAGAACGACACAAAAATGTCTACCTTATCGACGCAGTTACAGATTTATAGGTAAGATACATATTTTTGTTATTAGTTCTTCTATTGAAGGATATGGGCCGACTACTTTTGCTGCTAATTAGGCTCACATAACGATAATATATTTTGTGTCGTATCATTTTCAGATGGATAAAAAGCCCTAATCGTTGATAAAATGCGTTATACCAAAAAAGGACATGAAATTGAAGAGAATGTCGTGACAAATAATTTGGGGCAAATTTATTCTCGCCGCATCTACTTTTATTTCCTGTCATCCTTTGAGCATGTCCATCTTATCACTGATCAGGGCCTTTTATCGAACTGAAACTGAAATGTTAGAAAAAATGTGGATTGTTTTTTCCTTCCAATTATTCAAATGATTTAATACCTTATTGTCGAGTAAGTTGTTCATATTAGCTCACAACATTTAACGAAAACCCCGTTTCATGCTCTTAGTTGATAAAAACAACTGGTCCTACGTGAATCATGTACATGAAGTTTTAGCCTTTGTTAAATTGGTGAAAGACTTTAAATGTATTTTGGTTTAGATATGATGTAATTGTATGGCCATTCTTTTCAAAAGTTCATAGTTTTGAACGATCAGCAAGCAACATTTCTCATAAAACTTACCAAACTAAAAAAATGACGAAATGAAATATAAGGTCGTTAGACTAAATTTAGTGCAAATTAGGACTCACCATCTTATGTTTCATGTCGTCTTCCCTTTTACATTTTTTTTTGGGTTAAAGTCTTCCCTAATACATGTGTTAGCTTTATCGTTAAAATTGACTTCCAATAGATGTAAACGATAACGGCTATCAGAAATTAACCTTACCGATACCTCTTATCAAAACCAAAATGCATTTATCACTTTCATCGTTACTGTCATCTTTTACCGCACGTTTCACAATTAAAAAAAACTAATAACACGCCCGACATAAGAAAACAAACACAATAGCAACGACAGAGAACCACGAAACCGAGTAAAAAAAGCCGCGCCGCAACGCGCAGACATCAAACCACTCGTTATCATTTCTTTTCGGAAAAATAAATATATCTTAAAACAGATGGCAAATATAATAATTAAAAAATGAAAAATCCGAAAATACAGGTCACAAAACCAACCACCACTTAACCTAACCACAGTTGTTAACCCATCCACATCCACACTCACTTCACTCTCTTATAAATACCCAAACCCTATTTTTTTCAAAATCACACACAAATACTCACATCTCAAGGCGTCTTAATAAACGCCTTTTGATCCCTAGTGTTTGAATTTCATCCAAATTTAATCGTTTCATTTCAAATTAATCAGCGAAAATGAGAGAATGCATCTCGATTCACATCGGTCAGGCCGGTATTCAAGTCGGTAACGCTTGCTGGGAGCTTTACTGTCTCGAACACGGCATTCAGGTATGAATTTTGTTAGATCTGACTGGTTTTATGTTAGATCTGAGTTGTATGATTATAGTTTTTGTAGATCTGATATGTTATAGTTAAATTATTGGTAGATGTGTTATGATTATTGTTGTAGATCTAATAATCTCTAGTAGTAATTTGATTGATTGCTGTAAATTTAGAATTTGATCTGTTGTATTGAACAATTGTTAGGGAATTATATAACTGTTATCGATTTACATGATTGTATTTTTGTCAGTGTTGTAAAAATCGGCCTAGGCCGCTGATTAATTGGGGGATTAACTGTTTAATTTTGGCCTAATTGGGCTTATTAATCTGATTGGTCAAAAATCAGTCAACATACTCCTTAATTGGATACAATTTGGTCAAAAATGGTCAACCTCATTCAACTTTTCCAAAAAAATTAAAATTGAGGTTTTTATTTTCATTTCACTTTGCCTTATTTTACAAGTTCAGTCGCACAACAATTGAAACACATCTTGAGCAGTAACGTAACAGAAAATGTGAAGGCATGCTCGTTTCCAGTTGAAGGTTTATGATATTAATTGAATTTGGAAATTGGTTTCTGAAAATTAATTGAAGCATTTATGCTTTGAAGTTTATATTTTACATATAATTTCAAAATTTTATACTTTTTATATAAAAATTCAAAACCGATTAATCCCTGCCTAACCAATTAATCGCTAGGCGGTTCCCGACTGCCGACTAGCACCTAGCGACTTTTACAACCTTGATATTTAGTAGTTATTTGATTGATTGGAGTAAATTTAGTTTTAGATCTGTTGTAGGTTTATAGTGTTTGTGTGGTCTGTAGCACCAGGCTCGGTTTATATGTTGAAGTGAAGTTAGTTAGTAATGGGTCTGCTTTTTGAAGTTATTTTTTAGATTCAGTATTGTTTTGCGAAATAAGAATACTACTGATTGAGTTGATCCACACATGATTGTGGTTTTATAGTGTTCATATTGCTGTTATTTGTTATACGCCTTAGTCTGATTTGTCTATATTTTTTAAGCACTTGGTTATTGAGTGTTTATCGGATAATTTAATTTTTTTTCAGCCTGATGGCCAAATGCCGAGTGACAAGACAATTGGAGGAGGCGATGATGCTTTCAACACCTTTTTCAGTGAAACTGGTGCTGGAAAGCATGTCCCTCGCGCAGTTTTTGTTGATCTTGAGCCAACTGTTATTGATGAAGTGCGGACTGGTACTTACCGCCAGCTGTTCCATCCTGAACAATTGATCAGTGGCAAAGAAGACGCTGCCAACAATTTCGCCCGTGGTCATTACACAAGTAAGATTACATCTCGTTCTGAGCAGTTTTACTTTGTTTTCTTTTGTTGTGAACGATTGTATTGATATTAGACTTTTATGTTTCAGTTGGGAAAGAGATTGTTGATCTCTGCTTGGACCGTATCCGAAAGCTAGCTGATAACTGCACTGGGCTTCAAGGCTTCCTTGTTTTCAACGCTGTTGGTGGTGGTACGGGATCTGGTTTGGGTTCCTTGCTTTTGGAACGACTATCAGTTGACTATGGAAAGAAGTCAAAGCTTGGATTCACTGTCTACCCATCCCCACAGGTCTCAACATCTGTCGTTGAGCCTTACAACAGCGTCCTATCAACCCACTCTCTCTTGGAACACACTGATGTTGCCATTCTTCTTGACAACGAAGCCATTTATGATATCTGCAGGCGATCACTTGACATTGAGCGTCCTACCTACACCAATCTCAATCGCCTTGTCTCTCAGGTATAAAATTGTTCATGGAAATTGTTTTTTTATATTCATATAAAACATATATTCTCGGTTAACTAACGCTTGTCTGTTTTTTATTCAGGTTATTTCATCATTGACCGCATCTTTGAGGTTTGATGGTGCCTTGAACGTTGACGTGACTGAATTCCAGACCAACTTGGTTCCATACCCAAGGATCCATTTCATGCTTTCATCTTATGCGCCAGTCATTTCAGCTGAGAAGGCGTATCATGAGCAACTCTCTGTTGCTGAGATCACCAACAGCGCCTTCGAGCCATCCTCTATGATGGCCAAGTGTGACCCTCGTCATGGTAAATACATGGCTTGCTGTCTCATGTACCGTGGTGATGTTGTCCCAAAGGATGTGAACGCTGCTGTTGCTACCATCAAGACCAAGAGGACCATCCAGTTTGTCGATTGGTGCCCTACTGGATTCAAGTGTGGTATTAACTACCAGCCACCAACTGTGGTACCTGGAGGTGACCTTGCTAAGGTGCAGAGGGCTGTTTGCATGATCTCTAACTCCACCAGTGTAGCTGAGGTGTTCTCCCGTATCGATCACAAGTTTGATCTTATGTATGCTAAGCGTGCTTTTGTGCATTGGTATGTTGGTGAGGGTATGGAGGAAGGTGAATTTTCTGAAGCTCGTGAGGATCTTGCTGCTTTGGAGAAGGATTATGAGGAGGTCGGTGCCGAGGGTGCTGAGGATGACGGTGATGAAGGAGAGGAGTACTAGAAAATTATCTAAAGTGTGATTGTGTTTGGATTGTTATTTTCGTGTTTGGATTGTTATGGATGGTTGCAGTGTTTCCTATCTGAAATAAGTACTTATGCTATCTGGTGTTGAACCAAAATCACTTCTGTGATGTGTTGAATATGTGCTTGCAATGAATTAATTTCAAGTGTTTCTGATATATTGAGCATTTGCTTTGCAATAGTGTGACAGTTTTTACAATAAGATCACTATAACATGATCAATTTAACTAAAAAGTCAAATGAGGGTATGATTATTTTGTTTTAACTGATGCTGATTAAAATTCTCAATACTTTAGCCTGCACAACTTGAGTTTAATCATCACATGTGATACTTGTAGTATCTTTAAACGTCAAATAAGTTACTAACATATTCCCGTCGCAATGTCTCAATTTTCCAATGATAAAAGTCACTATCCCGTGGCAATGTCTCAATTTTCCAATGATAAAAGTAACTATCTTTAAAGTAAAACACATTAATAAGTAACTGCAATGTCTCAATTTTCCAATGATAAAAGTAACTATCTTTAAAGTAAAACACATTAATAAGTAACTGCAATGTCTCAATTTTTCAATGATAAAAGTAACCATCTTTAAAGTAAAAAACATAAAAAAGTAACTATCTTTAAAGTAAAAAACATTACAAATACTTATTTTTCCGTATATCTTTCATCAAGTAGTTTAAAAAGATCAAAGTTTTAATTGCGTTCAATGCGAGCATCACCCTATTGCGAAGTGATGCAATAGCATCAGGGTGTTTCCAAGAACTACTTCGCATCACAATTCCCGTTGCGTTATTTGAGATCACGTCACTCTAATAAGCGATGCGCTTGCAACGTTGCGCGCAATTTAAACCAAGGTTGCACATGGTCTACTTGGTTTAAGAAAGTCTTAAATTTCCATTACAATTACCACAACTATCGAATCTTTGAGAGTTTAGTACTCCCTATCTAAACTGTATCAAAACTAGTTCTAAGCCGGTAAATCCCATTGGCATCAGTAGTACTCCCTGTTTCTATGCAATACTATTGGAAGTCCAGTTTTTATGAAGTAGTTATAGACAGCAAAGTGCAACTAAGGTTATACGTCAAGTTATCCGCACGGCACGTCAGATTTTACCTAATACGTACACGCGGGTTCCATATATTCGTAGGAGTGTTAAACTATAAAATAACCTCATTAGAGGCGGCATACGACGCCATTTTAAATACGGCAGCACAACCTTCTTTTCTACTGGGCTAAATATAATAGCCCACATCTGTGAGCCCGCCTCCGTGTTTCTTTCTTCTTTTCTTTAATCGTCATTACTATTACTATATATACTTTTTTTTTTATCAAAAACACGTAGTTTTACAATGTTGAAATTAAGTGGCCCACCAACGGCCCAAAAAGCAGCCCGGACTAGAAGAAAACAAAAAAGTCACCAGCAAGTAAAAAAAACAAAAATTTATAAAATATACCTTTTACTTTTAACTATTTACAATTTTTTTATATAATAAACTTTGTTTATCAATGTTGAAGTTTAATCTATATATACTAAAAACAAACTTTCAAAACACACCATAAACAGCTCAATAACTTTAAAATAAACGACAAGGGTTAGTAACCTACAATTCTTTGAAAGTTTAAATTATATAAATAACCTATGCTTTTTTGCAACTTTACGACTGTATTTAGAAACAGATTTTGCATTCATATTTATATTTATATACATACTAAAATTCGTTCGCTTTATAAATAATAAGGTTGTAAACGAACTGAACGTTCAGTGAACATTTCATGAACCGTTCGGTAAAAAGTTCGTTTATGTTCGTTTATTAATCAAATGAACGAACATGAACAACTTTTTACGTTCGTTTAGTTAAATGAACGAACTTGAACAAAAGTCGTGTCCGTTCATTTATGTTAACGTCCGATTATTCGTTCGTTTATGATCGTATATATGTTTATGTTCATCTTTCGTATCTTTTTATTATATAGTTTTATAATTGAATTACTAAATAAAACAACACTTATAAAACACAATAGTGTGTATATTTTTGTAAATTTTATGTTTATTTATGTTCGTTCATTTATGTTCGTTTAGTATTTTAGTGAATGAACATGAACAACGTTATTCTTTAATAAACGAACATGAACAAGAAAATTCGTTCGTTTATTTGTCCGGCTAAAATTAAATGAACGAACATGAACAAGCATTCGTCCGTGTTCCTCCGGTTCGTTTAGAGCCCTAATAAATAAAGTATACTTTCGCCCCAACGACAATTGCTATTCAAATTCCGTGATTGTTAAAAAAATGGTCAGTGAAATAAAATACATGTGTTGCATACAAGTCAGCCCCGCCGCAACGTGCGAACATATTCCCACTCAATATTAATTCGAAATCGATTCGCGAAAAATTTATGCTCCACGGCAACGCGCAGGGCATCTTGATTGTTTTTCTAGAAGACGATTCGTGGTACTTGGTGAACCTGCGTACGATAACTCTAGGTTCGTTGTTTCATTTGCGATCGTTTTTTAACTTACATCTGTTAGTTACCTATCTTCTAAAGTTGTTTCGATTTACATCTGCTGCTTACTTCTCTTCTAAAGTTGTCAATTTTTTTTTTCGTTTACGTGTATGCATGTGTCTGTTCTCTTATCATGTTTGAGCATACCATACCGACTATGTTTGCGTTGTTCCTCATGCATATGCCTTATGATTATAGTTTGCACATATACGTCGGCTAAATACGTTGTCTAGCATACGCCCCTTACCTTTAATCAACAACGAGGGTTGTCACCCGCGCGCTGCTGCGGAGCGCGCAGGACTATTTTTGCAGCGGACCGATAATATAAGACCCGTAATTTTAATAAATGGAATTAACGTTTTATTTAACTTTTGGACTAGATATAAAGTTAATAAATGGCTAAGGGTTGTGTTTGTACTAGCCTAATATTTAAGGAGTTAATTATGGAACATGCTTTGAAAATATAGAAAGAAGAAAAAGGAACGTGTGGAGAATTGGTTTGATAGAGGTGTGTTACTGGACTTCCAAATAAAAAGGGATATTCACGAGATTTCCTGGCCAACTCCCTCTTAAATATCACGTACCTATCATTGGAAAAAAATACAAGCGACACATAAACCCTACAACAAGAGGCGGCAGTGAGAAGATTCAAGGCAATTTTTCAGTTGTGGTTCGTTGTTAACAATCAAGTAAAGTAAGATTCTTCTTGACATGTATACATACACTTAAGATGGCATGTTATAGAATAGACGATTGGTCGAGTTTTAATTACCTCGAACAAAGTAGAATCTGTTAATACTACATATAGACGTGATGAACTCTTATTTTGCGGTTATTTTCATGCATGGTTTTTAAACATGATAGATAAATCCAATTATTCTGGAAATCTTAAGTTAGTACAGAACTTTGTGTGATGAATATATGATTTGGTTTATGTTAGAACCTACTTCTCATAACAAAATTAATGAAGCTTGTTAATAATGATGAATACATATCAGTAACAATAAAAATTGGTGGCTTGGGATTTTGTGGCTTGCTCCTACTTGTTTCACAGTATATAAAGATCATTAAACTTGCTACTATTCTATTAAATTGGGCTTATGAGCTAATATTTTAATTACTATTTGATTCGTGTATAATAGAGATTAGTATACATGTTTGGGTGTGTGCTAATGAATAAATAGAAATATATGAGACCTGTTGTTGTGATGCTTTACGATAGAAAACTCTATGGCCACTTTTATTTGTTAAATGAGATGATGTAAGTATATAGTAGAAAAGTATGGATAACTTTGTTGAGTTGTGAAATGGGAATGGGGTAATCAAAATACATACGTGCATGGCCATGTTGTCATTTGAGATGATATTTGATCATCAAATGTTTTAGTTTCAGCGAAATTAAAAACAGATGTATCAAATATGGACTAGGCTTTAATCGCGTATATACTCGACCAATCAACTAGGACTCTTATGTAACAAAAAAAAATGTGGTATTGAACTTGTATAAAATCATAGTGATATTTTATTGTAATTGTAGGACATCTTGCCTAAAACAAGTGAACGTTCATTCCGAGCATTTTTCAGGTGAGTTTTTATGTGCTTTTAAATTGGGTTGCACGTTTTATTGACAAAGATACTATCATGCAAATTTGTTAAATGGCCATTATTTTGCTACGTGTTTTGATTATTTGATAATATGTGAAAGTGGAAAAAAAAATTATAGTTACATGTTGAGTTATATAAATGTTGAATTGTGGTAATTGTGAAGTAAAAATATGAATCGTTGGAACCGTTGAACCGAACGGGTAAAAATATGAATCGTTGGAACCGTTGAACCGAACGGGTAAAAATATGAATCGTTGGAACCGTTGAACCGAACGGGTATTTGTTGAATCATTGGAACCGTTGAACCGAACGGAAATGTGAATAATTGATATATGTCGTAATGTGTTATAAGATGAATTGTTGGTTTATATATTATTGATAATTGAATTGAATCGAATATAAATATATGGAAATTGAATAGCACTTATATGACATTGAACAAATTGCATGTTTGCTTTATAAGTTCGTTATTATAATAAAAGTTTCTGATATTATATAATTTGTTTCGTATGTGAAAAACCATGAATTCTCACTAGGCCTTTGGCTGACCCAAAACTCTTTTAAAAATTTTGCAACCCAGATGAGCTGCTTTAGGAATCAAGAGATTACTTGAGCCTCACTAAGAGTAGACGTTTCCGCTGATATAAGGTAAATTAGAAGGTTTAACGCTCCGAAAAGGCGGGGTGTTACAGATAATGCCAAGTATTATTTTTCAGCGATTGGGACTCACCTTGCAACGAACCGATAACCCTAAAGACTATTTCCGTAAACATTTTAAAATATATATTAAACTTAAACATTTTTTATAAAATCGTACGCATGTCAGAACCATTGCAATACTGGGCTTGTTTTGTTCGCAATTCAATGATCTTTTCAGCGAATTTTTTTCCGAATGAATCGATAGATATGCGCTCCGTAATTAACGAATAAATTTTATTTTATTGAAAAGTCGTAAGTATGTGAAAGTTGAGGGTGCGTTTTGAAAATTGAGTTTTAAAAAATATAAAAGAAAAATGTAAATAGGTTAAAGTCCAGGGTTCGTTTTGGAAATTCGGTTTTTTAAATATATATATATTAAACTTCAACATTTTTTATAAAATCGTACGCATGTCAGAAGCGGTGTAATATTGGGCTCGTTTTGTTCGCAATTCGACGATCTTTTCAATGATATTTTTTTCCCCGAATGAATCGGTAGATATACGCTCCATATTTGATAAATAAAGTTTGTTATATAAACAAGTCGTAAATAGGTTAAAGTTCAGAGGGCGTTTTGAAAATATAAAAAAAAAAATTCGTTTGGAGTCGTGCGTGTGTGAATATTTTATTCCAACATTTAGGCATTGTGCCCTGCTCTTTTATATTAGTTATATAATAGTAATTATGAAGACCAAGAGTAAGTCCGTTGAAAGAAAACTCCCATTTGACCATGAACTAGAATGCCATTCGATGGGTGTTTCTAAAAAGCAAAATTTTAAGCCTTTTGACACATGCGCAAGTGCTTCCATCACTACCATTGGCGACCATATTCCAAAAACACCATCGACTATACACTGTATGCATAGACACTGTTGGGATTCTAGATTTGATGAGACAAAATGAATAAAAGAATGAAACAAAAGGATCAAAGTCATCATTATAAAACTCTACAAGCTGGTGGAGAAATATGAAGATTTGGTCAAATATTCTACAGGATAATGATTAGGAAACATATTATTGTGGTTTAATGTAATTTAAATAGTTTCCTTATCTATTGATTTACTTCCTTTGTAAGTCATGATATCTCCTTATATAAAGAGATCATAGACATAGGTTTTACATATCCATCCATAGAAAACTAGAGCTCTCCCAATGAGAGTCGAGATAGTTAGATAGCATAGTCGACTGATGAGAGTTGAATAGTACACCATAGTTAGTTGGTGTAGCCCCAAATTATAGTTGGGGTAATAGGGAAATCGTTCAATAAAGAAAACCTTGTGATAACATTGATTGTGTTCTTATAATTCCGTTGTGCATTTCAATCATTGTTATTATTATCCTAGATGAGCAAAACGATCGTATCAGAGCAGGTTGCTCTTGATATCTAGGATTGTACAAGGTTTATGTATCGAATTTGTGAAGAAAAGAAGGTATGAATTTTCTATTTTGAAGTTTGTCCTAATTCAGTTAATGCATAAAGAATGTTTTCTTTTCTTTATTCCATGGTTCAAGCTTTCATGTAAATGGTTTACGTTACGGGGATCATGGTATGATCAATCCTGATATCAACAGACACTCGTCGTCTATGGACATTGATCCTATGATACAGGAAGATTCACCTAACAGCGAACATGTACATTTATCTTGTCTTTCACACACTGTGGAAACAAGGTTATCTTAAGAGTCCTACGCATTATCCTTGTGATATTGCCAGAACATCCGAGTGATACGAAGGTATTCACTATGAAGATGGAAATCCTGCTAGAGCCTACATCAAACAAGCTCTAGGTAGGTGACTTGTGCGATTCTACAAGAATCAAACTTGTGTCAACTGGAAAGAAACGATGGTGCGATTCTACGTGAATCAAACTTGTTCCAGCATAAGAATTGACGGTTATTGAACATTTGACAACCAATCAAAACTATCGAAGTGTTACAAAATATTTTCATAATTAACACTTAGACTGATTTTTCAAATCAATTTTCTCTTTATTGCTAACTGTTTCATTACAGGATCATTTAAAGATGGAGATGGAGATGGAGATACCCAGTTCCAGTAATGTCAAGTTAATAACCGAATGCTCAGACACGACCTACACTTGTTATGAAGTTATGAAAGATCTCATAAAGGTGTCAAAGCTTCCGCAAACTCTGATATCATATTCTTCTTCACAAGTGCACAAGATGGCAATAAATTACTAGATGATGAGAGATTAAGTTTGGCTGATGATCTCAAGAAAGCTCATGATCAAAATCAAAACAAGTCAAAGTGAACAAGCTCAATTGTTATCTAAAGATCACTACAACAAAGTACTAGATGTAACATGAAGAATCAAAAGACTGCAAGCTGTAAGAGCTTAAGTCTAGTGTTTTCAAGGGTGACCTCCCTTAGGGGGAGATTGTTAGATATGAGTAAAAGACTCGGTCACCCCGTATATTTATTGTTTATAATAGTTCGTAGTTTAATAGTTAATCGTATGTCTTTCGGTTTTAAGCCGGGTACTAATACCCGGTATTTTGTAAAAACTATATAAGCCTCTTCCAACTTTGGAAGAGGCAAGCTAGTCAATAATCATTTTCACTTTAACACATACACTTTCTCTCTCTAGAAAATCTCTCTATGTGTTTCTCTCTCTAGAAACTAGCCCAATCACAAGAATCATCACCGTGTTATGAATTAAACGATCCTACAATTGGTATCAGAGCGGGTTTGAATTCGTGATTGATTCCTATGGTTGATTAAGCTTAAATTCGTGCTTATTTGTGAAGCAAAAAAGCCCACGGCTCATTTTTGATTTTGGCTTATTTGTTTGTTAATCTTGATCTTCTCTTGTTCTACACATCAAAAAGGTTAGATTGTAACAATTTCAAGTGGTATACAAGCTCCTAGTTCGATTTATAAGGTTATTAAGTTTGATGTTCTTCGTGGAGGGTTGCTTCGTTTTTTATGATCCACGAAGAAATACATGTTATTGGAAGGTTAATCTTCATACACCATCTTAGTATTGCATGTTAGAGCTTTGATTCGTGGTTAAAAAGATAATATGGCTTGATTTTGCTTAATTCGTCCAAGTGTTCTTCGTGGAGAGTTGGTTAAAATATCATTTTCTAACCGGCGGTTTGACAAAAGGTAGGGACAAGATCCGGAAATTTAGGAAAAAGTCAAAGGCGAGTTGCCAAAAGTCAAAGGCGAGTTGCTTAATTTTAATAATTATATTCGCGGCGGTTTGTTTAAATTTGGTGGCGAGTTGCTTGTTCGCGGCGGTTTACACAGGATAGTGGCGAGTTGGCTTGAAAATAATAGCCGGCGAGTTGGTAAAAGGTACGGCGAGTTGCTAAAACACACAGCGAGTTGCTAAGATTATAGGCAGCGAGTTGCTCACGGCGAGTTGAATAAACAAATAAGGCAGCGAGTTACTTTACACGGCGAGTTATCAAACAGACGGCGAGTTACATTAAATCACGGCGAGTTGAGCAAGGCAGCGAGTTACTTGATATAAACGGCGAGTTGTTCAATTTTAGGCGGCGGTTTGGTCACTTATTCTGCCAGCGGTTTGGCAAAAGTTTGGTGGCGGTTTGTGTTATCTTAGGCGGCGGTTTGCTTAATATCCCATACGCAGCGGTTTGATTAAAAAAAAAAGAGTATCCAGACGACACCCCTTTTAGCGACACTTTTTGGCGGAAAAATTAAGTAATTTGTAATCTTTTTTCTATAGCCTTTTTAACTTATTTTTACATCAAATTCAAATTTTGGTAATAGGGTAAAAAAAATTTCGGTCGACACCTTTTTAGCGACACTTTTTGGCGGGAAAAATTAAGTAAAATATAATTTTTTCTTTAGCCTTTTTAGCTTATTTTTACACCAAATTTAGATTTTGGTAATAGGGTAAAATTTATTTTTTTTCATAATCCAACTGCGCCAAATTTCAAACAAATCAACAAACCAAATACCACAACCAAGTACTTCAAAGATAATCAAACCACAACAAACAAACCTAAATCACAAACAATTATTCATTCACGGTTTTCTATTGATTTTGTAAAATCCCGTTAAACTTTTTAACGGTTTAAATCAGAGACTTGTAAAATCCCGTGAACGTTAATTGGATTCAAAACCACAACATCAATCACTTAATCTACTTAAGATCCTTAATTTCATTTCACACATCGAATTTATAATGGAATCTTTGATTTCTAATTTTCAAGAGATAGAGCTGCACGAGACACAACTGGTTGTAAAACAATTGCACTCCGTACGCATGCTATGGTTTGAACAGCTCGAAACACATCTTAGTAATCTCTATCACAACAAGTTATCTCGTGCTGCTGATGCATTTAAACCTGCATTTCTCGCGTTCTTCGGTGCAGAGCATCAGACTTTCGGATTAAAGATGTTCCATAATTTGGATCAATTAAAGCTACAATTTAAAAGAGAGAATCTTCATGAGGTTCATGCAAAGACTTGTCTTGAAGTACTCCGCTTGCAGTTCAAAGAATATTTTGCCTCACCAGCGGTAAACTCTTCAGATCATCTAAGTCAATGTTGGCAGGACGCTTTCAACATGTACATGTACTGTGATCCTGAAACTTACAGACGTAATTTAATCGAGTACCTAGATATGCTTGTAGATGTACTTCATGAAAGTGTACTTCAATATGGTATATTACGCATGAAGGAAAATGAAGTTAATGCACTAAAGGAGAATGGAAGACAGTTGAATGATGAAATACTTCATGAGCATCAAATTAAGAAAAGTTTCAAGCTGCAGTCACAAGATGTTCAGATCAATCCGATTCAAGCAGTGGATGACAGTTTGATTGTATCCAAAAGCAGTTTGATAGAGACAGAGAACAACAATGCACTCAGCAAATCAGAGAATGAAACTCAGTTACAGCAGCACGAGTGCTTGGTCACTGAAAGTACAACATTGGAAGCTAAAGTGAGCACGGACGTCAAGGCATTGGATGGTGGGATGGTTGCCATCGACAGCAATGGGACATATTCAGACAAGCAGGATACAAGTAGCAGTTCAGGAAATCATATCACACATGCTATGGATGTAGATATCAAACCAGTAAATGACCAAGTGCCATTTGCTGAGGTAAAATTGACTGCTCAACATAATGTACTTGCTAATGAACAACAACATTATGTGCAATCTGAACCCAGTTATGACACACATCTGTTGGAAACTATTGATAGCAATCCCACTCCTGATTCAACAAATATGTGTCATAGGGGAGGA
>BQNB010153060.1:0-13138 GCA_026074375.1 Tanacetum coccineum
TTTCTCACACACTTGTAATCCTCCAAACTCTCTCTAATCTAATATTCTCTTGTTTTCTCTCTCTACTTTCTCTCTCTAAGATTTCTTCTCATTTTCTAGCACCTTGGTATAGATTATAGTTGTGTAATGGATTAAACTATATGGGATATCATAAGTAATGCCCAGCAGTACTAAGTTTAGACTAACAGTACTAAGTAGTTCCCAGCAGTACTCAGAAATGCCTAGCAGTATTGACTTTTAAGGTACTAGTTTTAACCTCAATGGCATTCCAAAAAGCATTTCCATCATCAATGTTGATTCTCACAAGCTCTCTTTCTGTTTTGAACTCACCATATCTCTTATTTCTTTTGCTCACCGAATCACTCTATCTGTTTTTATTTCATAAATCTCTCTAATCTTTTGAGCTCACACTTTCTCTCTGTCTGTTTTTACTTTCTCTCAATTCTTTTAAGCTCACACTTTCTCTCTGTCTATTTTTATTTTCTCTCAATGCTCATAGTATTAATTATAACAGCAGTAGAAAGTACACTTACAAGTAGTAAGGTAGGCCAACAGTACTAACTTGAATTTCATCATTAGCTGTTGTTCCATCTCATGTCAAGCATAATCCACTATATCTTGACACTTATTAACCTCCCTCAATCAATGCTTCAGGGGTTAAGCATTCCAATACTGGCAGTTAGATATTGAAATCTGCCAACATCAAATGCTTTTGTGAGCAAGTTTGCAACATTGTGATTTATATGTATCTTAATCACTTGTATAAGGCTCTTCTTATAAGAATCTCTGATGAAATGGTACCTTATTTCAATGTGCTTGGTTTTAGAATGAAACATTGGATTCTTCATAATACATATGGTGCTTTCATTATCAATGTAAATCTTGGTGTTCATGAAATTGAACCCATAATCAAGCATCTAATTTTGGATCCATAACACATGTCCACAACAATTAGCAGCAGCAACATACCCTGCTTCAGTAGTGGAGTTGGCAACTATAGTTTGCTTTTTACATTGCCATGAAATCAACCTTTGCCAATAAATTGACAACCTCCTGTTGTGGATTTCCTATCAAGACTAGCTCTAGCATAATCACTATCTGGAAAAGCTTTCAAGTCAAATGGTGATTCCTTAGGATACTAAAGGCCTAATTTGGGTTGACATTTCAAGTATCTAAAGATCCTCTTCACAGCATGAAGATGTGAGACTTTAGGAGTAACTTGGAACCTTGCACAAGCACAAACAGCAAACATTATGTCAGGCCTAGAAGCTGTCAAGTACATCAATGATCCAATCATTGATCTGTATAAGTGAACATCCACATCTTCAGCTTCTTCATCCTTGAGCAATGCCTTGTTAGTCTCTATTAGAGTGCTTGTTGTCTTCACTGAAGAGAAATTAAATTTCTCCAATATATCAGCCACATACTTGTCTTGCCTTATGAAGATTCCATCATCTCTCTGCATGACCTGCAACCCTAAGAAGAAAGTGAGCTCCCCCATAGAACTCATATGGAACTTCTTATGCATTAAACTTTCAAACTCTGTACATAAAGACTTCTTAGTAGACCCAAAGATGATGTCATCTACATACACCTGTACTAACAAGATATCACCTTTGTCCTTCTTGATAAACAAAGTCTTATCAATGATTCCTCTTCTAAATCCATTTTCTAATAAGTAGGTAGACAAGGTCTCATACCAAGCTTTAGGAGCTTGATGTAGACCATATAAAGCTTTTTCTACCTTATAAACTTTGTCAGGGAACTATAGATCTTCAAAACCAGGAGGTTGACACACATACACCTCCTCTTCAATAGTACCATATAAAAAGGAACTCTTCACATCCATCTGGTACACAATAAACCCTATAAATGATGCATAGGCTAAAAATAACCTAATTGCTTCTATCCTAGCAACAGGAGCAAAAACCTTATCATAATCAATTCCTTCTTCTTAGGTGTAACCTTGTGCAACCTGTCTTGCCTTGTTTCTAACTACTATCCCTCTCTCATCTTTCTTGTTTTTATTGACCCATTTTGTTCCAATGGCATGCTTGCCTTTAGGTAAATCAACCAATCTCCAAACCTTCTGTAATCTAAACTGTAGCAACTCATCTTTCATTGCCTCTATCCATCTTGGATCTGTCAAAGCTCATGTCACCTTCTTGGGTTCTATTTGTGAGAGAAAACAGGCAAATAATCAGTTTTGATAATCCTTGTGGTTGGTTCTCCTTTGCTTTTTGATGTAACTGACCATAGCATGTTCTTCAGAAATCTTGGTCATCCTCCTTTTTTAAGTAGCTGAATTTATGTCTCCAAAGATCTGGTCTTTAGGATGATCCTTGTGTATTCTGGTTGTAGGAATAGGACTGACATTCATGGTTGTTTCCAAGTTGTTAAGGTCAGCCTCTGCACCCTCATCTTTATCATCATATGCACCACTAAAGATACTAGTATTTAGAAGATCAACATTATCCTCCAAATCAGGCATAAAAGGATCAGTTGGAAGATCATGAGCATTATCTGTTAGGAAAGATAAAAGTGACGATCTTATTGAGATAAAAGTCTTGTAATAAATAGAGAAATAATATTGTGTAATAGGTTAGGTGATAGGCTAGTGACTTAAATAAAGTCACGAGACCCGTCAAATAGCAAAAAGCTAAGAAACAAGAGCTCCTTGCTCTTCCTTGTAATTGGGTATAAAAACCCCTCCACCACCTCATTTGTGAGGTGAGTCTTCTAAGTGTCTTCTAATCTCATTCTAATCATTTTCTCTAATCCTCCTCCTCCCTCTTTCTCTCTCTACTTTCTATATTTGTCTAATCTTTCTCTCTCTAGTATAAACACACACACTATACCTAAACACACACTCTATTGCTTATTGATCCTAAATTCAAGACGTAACAGTTAGGTCTTGAATTTAAGATCAATAAGCAATAGAGTGTGTGTTTAGGTGTAGTGTGTGTGTTTATACTAGAGAGAGAAAGATTAGAGAAATATAGAAAGTAGAGAGAGAAAGAGGGAGGAGGAGGATTAGAGAAAATGATTAGAATCAGATTAGAGGACACTTAGAAGACTCACCTCACAAATAAGGTGGTAGCGGGGTATTTATACCCAATTACAAAGAAGAGCAAGGAGCTCTTGTTTCTTAGATTTTTGCTATTTGACGGGTCTCGTGACTTTATTTAAGTCACTAGCCTATCACCTAACCTATTACATAATATTATTTCTCTATTTATTACAAGACTTTTATCTCAATAAGATCGTCACTTTTATCATTCCTAACAATCTTCCCCCAAGGGGCGATCATTGAGATCTCTATTTGATTGCATTAATGATCATCATTTTCTTATTCGTAACAATCTCCCCCTAAAGGATGACCATTGAGATCTCTCTTGTGACCTTGATCTTTTATCTTTAAAGCTCGTTTGTCTTAAGTCTTGTTGTGTAATAGTGGTCTTGTTCCAATCATGCTTTAGAGATCTTGATCTTGATCTTTCCATTTTCCTTTTTGTCTTTGCTTTGAGATCTTACCATATCATCATTCTTTACCGTGAATCCATCTTGATTTATCTTTTGAAGCTTTTGATCAACATACTTATACTTTCTTGATAGCTTACAATCTTCCTCATGTAGAAATTTTGTCTTGATCAATAATTTTGATGTTTTGAGGAAGTTCTTTGATTTATCAGAGTTACGGAAGTGTATCTTTGAACTTTGAATATGAGATACGAAGGAATGGGTGTTAATGCTTCTGAATGGTGAGATGTTGTTGATGTTGTTGTAATAATGTATTTTCCTGAGTGACTTCCCCCTAGGTTATACACCACATGACTACAATTAGTTCAGCTGCTTCCCCCCAAACGAACAAACCATTGTATGCACATACTTTACATAAACAACTCATAGAAGATATAAACTATAACCTCTAAGCAATTAAGTCCCGGATGTTGTATACCAAAGTCAATTAAGTCATGGATATACAATTTCTTCCCTAGTTGCTTGCACTATGTTTGTATACCACCAAAGTCAATTAAGTTCCTTCCCCCCCACCCCCAGGATGTACACATTCTTTCCCCCTAATTGTTGCGCTCTATCGAAATATTCAGCTAGAACACTACTCTTCCCCTGATTATTTTAGATGACCATCAAAACATAATCATATTTGTTACGGGCCCTGAATATATGATTAGTGAAGTCATGTGTGAAGTGTGGTCTAAGCTATGAGAGTCAACATGCTATCTTTAATGCCAAACAATCTCCCCTCATCAATATTGTGACATCATATGTAAAATTGGGATATTATCCAACACTTCACTTTAATAAATAAGAAATGTTGTTTGGGTTTTTCAAAATCAAATTCCGAAAGAACACGATAACTAACTAGATCTCTTAGATTACTAGTTAAACATAATGGAATCATTAAAAACATCATTTTTCAAAGTAGTGACATACGTTCAACGTTGGCTTGTTGTTAACACTGGTTGGATTTCCATTCAATCATTATTGAATTACTTAATTTAGTATCACTCTTGATTGTTCGGCAATGTTCACTAAGGACACGCACTGTCAATAGACATATAAGCGACTCTTGTACTTTTTGTATTCTTTGATTGTTTAATACAATGTACTTTTGTGTACCTATGGGAGATTTATGATTTGATCTTATTTGGGCTTGACTCAATAAGTGCGTTCTTGATTTTTATGATCAGGAGGCTGGAAGCAGACTGCCACCTTTTTAATATCAACAATCTCGGAGTGAGATGTCAATAGATTATTCATTTAATCTCCGTGACAATGAAACAAGATTCTTTTGAGAGAATCTTGAGTGACTGAGAAGGGTTATGCATGCTTCCTGGGGTTCCTGAGGTCTTTTTTCAATACGAAATATCATCTTTGTGATATTCGATAGATTATATTTGACCCGGTTCTGCGTAATGGTTTGTGGAGGGTTCTTTCTTTTTACCTTTGCACCATCATTCTTTTTCATTCTTCAACCCTTTCAATGTCATCAAGACGTCATTACTATCATCATGTTGTGATTGTTCTGATGATAGCTCATGCCTTTAGGGTTTTGGGGGGGGAAACTTAATTCCCATTCACATTCAACTCCTATACCTAAGAACTTCGCTATTCTATCTATGGAAAGTCCGTAGGTAGATCCCTCCGGGTCTGGTAGGATCATGGGATATTACCTTACCTTACCACCTATTTCTTTCTTTGAGTCATCGTGAGGTTGTTGATTATTGGTATTAAGATCAGAACCATAAAACCTTTTGAAAATCAATCAAAGTGTTTG
This sequence comes from Tanacetum coccineum, assembly GCA_026074375.1. Classification (NCBI taxonomy): domain Eukaryota; kingdom Viridiplantae; phylum Streptophyta; class Magnoliopsida; order Asterales; family Asteraceae; genus Tanacetum; species Tanacetum coccineum. The sequence continues at coordinate 5,300 of BQNB010153060.1, forward strand.
ATATAAATCAAAACATTTAACACTTTGAATTCTTAGAAATACCCCCTACATATGTGCATTGATATTCAAAATTCTTTTGCACAAAGAGGAAAGAGTTGATTGCACATTGAGTCTTTTAGATCACTTTGTTATTCCATACACTTAAGCATTTATCTTTCTTGATCACATTTTAATCCAATTTTCTCCCCCTCAAAAATAGCATACCATATGATATTTTTGATATCAATGGATTAAAATAGCTATATGAGATTTTGAAAACACATGGGAGAAAACGGATATAGCATGATTATGATTTGGAACCTTTCTGAATGTTCTGACAGAATAGTTGTGTCCTAAGTATGTCGTATCTAAACGAGCTTGGTCGTAGATTTACTCACTCCTCATCATGTTAAATTCAGGAAACGGTCGTAACCGGACACAATCTTCACCATTTGTACGCTTATTGATATAAACACACTTGACAACAACTTTTTTTATATCGATTATTATTCATTTGTTCAGAAACATGTCCATTATACTCCCCTCAATATTTAAACACTTCATTTTGTTGCCACCGCAATTATTTTGAGGTTAAGTTAATGATGCTTGGTATAATAACTGAAGAATCACTTTTGAATCCACTGAATGTTTTGGATACATAAATTTTAACTTTTATGAGATGTATCCAACAACATTAAAGGCATTTGATTTTTAAAAACTCTCCCCCCCTCCCAAAATTAATCCATTTATAAAAATGATTCGAATTTTCAAAGTATCGAGAGAAGGGAGTGTTGAACACATAATTTTGAAAGATTTTGAAAAATCTTTTTGATAAAATCTTGAAAAATCGTGTTTAATATTTTCAAAAACATTTACTTGAGCTAAACTCAAGTCCGAGAAGGTGAAAGCTTCTCGTTGTTAGGATAAATGCACAAAAATGTTGTAACACCCCCAAATAGGGTCGCAGCGGTATAAGGGTCCGGGCGTGTTACTAAGAATCAACAGCACAAGATATATAAGGAACGACACAAAAGTCTTTTAAATGAATTCATTGGATTATATGAAAGACTTAATACAAAGCATATAGCTTTACTTGTCATTGTTGAATATTACAAAAGTTGACAAATTACGTTTCCCAAAATATGATGCACTATATCTGTAAGCGTGCAATCCAAAATGTAACACAATGCCTACCTGGCATCCCATGCCATTGATCTCCTGAAAACATTGCTTAAAAACGTCAACATATTGTTGGTGAAGTTCAGTGGTTGATAAATCAAATGTGTAGGACCGCAAGACTTTTTAGTGATAATGCAACACATGCAGATCTCACAAAACTAGATTACATTTACACTAAGCTCATGACACTGAAGCTCGACAGTCTTGTTCGCATAATATTGCTACTCAGCCCGTAATGATGTTTTAACCCGAAAACATCCCCAAATTCGACATGTTATAACGTTCGTTCTCGGTGATAGCAAGTCACCCGAACGGGGAGGTCGTTTCCCGAATAGATCTATTAAATAACATTCGCGCTCACATAGTGTAATTCCCAACTACATCTATGCAATTGACAGTTCATGATAGTGGGCTTAATTGGGTTATCGCTACTTAGGCAAACATGTAATCAATACTTGCGTCCAATTTGTAAAACAAAGAATGTTTCCACCCCATAGTTATAAATCATTGAAATCGTAAAAATGTGGGGCTATGAACTCACCTTGAGTTCTGGTAATCCAAATATCGCAGATAATGCGTCACGTAAAAGATCGAATGCAACCTAAATTATCATAGGTCGGATAAGTACCAAGTACTTGAATATAATCTTATAGTTGTTATCTCGTACTATCGTTCGGGCTATCATAATTAAAGAGGTCATGACATGACGTTCGAGGAGTTAGGACACTTTAAATCGTAAATCCAACAACTCGTCGAAACGCCATCCGAAGAGGCCTCATTATGAAACTCCCTAGTAATATAGTACTTTGATAACCACATAATATTCTATATAGCTCAATCACCAACTAATGGTTTTGGAAAAATTGTGTTTTAATAAGTTAAAACGTTTATAATTACCGTTTAGTAAAACTGGCGTAACTTTCGCGTTTTAAACCCGATTCTCGCGTTTCTTATGTCCATCTTTTCGTATTAAGACGGGTTATCATAAATTGACATTTTCCGTATTTTGACCCTCTGGTGAACAGTAACTTTTACTGTTCACACCAGATATGACTTTTATTTAAATCGTTTTTGTTGTCGTAAAACCCGTAAATGTCGTATTTTATTCGTTATAGCTCCGTTTTTAGTGATTCTTTCGAGGACGTTCTCGTATTTGAAAGTTCTATATTTTTATGAGGTTTACAAATAATTTACGTCTGTCATGAATAGTAAACTTTTATACAAATGGTTTTTTAAAAGTTTTATTGGTCGTAAACTTGCGAAATTCATAACTCGTTCGTTATTTATGAAAAATTACGATTCTTTTCATTTGGAATCCTAAAAATATGTTATTATTTGTTAAAAAATGTCAAACTAGCTGTTTGATTATTAAATATTTTATAAAATTTATTTTATAAACTCCGTTTAATTTACGTATAACTCGTTTTTAACGTAACTTTTTCGTTATTAATCCGTTTAACAAGTTTCTTACCTTTTCGGAATCGTCGTGATTTGTTATTATTCTTATTATAAACTTAATATCCCTGTATTGGAATCGAAACTTTCTGTCCCAAAATGTTCTTTTAATATTTTTTTTTATTTTAATATGTTTTTTTTACTTTTCAAATCACCAATCTTACCCTCAAGTCTTTTCTAATTATATATTCACATGTTATACATATTCATAAGTTATATTTGTCCATGATCATCAAGATCATAAGTTATTTACTTTACTTGAAAATCTAACTTTTTAATTACTTTTTATTTACAAGTTTACCTATGAAACTTTTTTATACTTAAAAGACCAAGATTGTACAAGACTTATAATTTCCGTTATTTCATGATATTACATCATCTATAACATGTGAGGAAAGTTTGCATAAAATCATAATCACAAGATAAATAACATTTTTCATGTTCAAAAGTATTTCCTAAGTGGTGATTTCACTAAATAGCATATCATATATATAAAAAATTCATAAACTAAGGAAACATAATGGTTGAAGGATAGTCTTATTGATGAATGAGATGATGAGAAACAAATGCTAAAACCGTGTTTAGCCTTTAAAACCAAAGCTTGCACTTAAGAAACCCTAGTTTTCTCAAGAAAACCCTAATCTTGCTTCTACTTGATTATAACTTGCAAATGGTGTTCATGGATGGAAACACCTTAGGAATATCTTAGGTAGATTGTTATAGAAGTGTATGGAATTGTATAAAAATTTGATATGGATTTGTGTTGTGCTCGGGTTCTTGCCGTAGCCTTGTATAGAGAACTGGGAGGTGCGGTTTGATTTTCTAGTTAAGTGTTTAATGTATGTTTTACTTCTCTTTATGTATACATGAAAAGTATGGAACAAAGCATGGTCAAGGAGTCAAAGTATGGTTCAAGTAATGGTCATGGCATGGTCTTGGTCAAGGTATGGGAAGTATGGAGTTGTCATAATGGGGTATGGTGTGCCATAAAGAGGTATGGTGCCTTATTTGACCAAAATAAAGAGTTTTGATATAATACTTGTATAATATGCAAGTATTTCGGCAAAACAAAGGTATACATGATATATTTATGTAATTTTTATGTATTGGGTATAAAAGTGGGTATTTGTTGAAGCGTAGAAAAGTTTTTGTGGTTCCGGGAGCGCCTAAACGCAATTTATCGCGAAACGTATACACTTTACGTATCCGCTAAAAATAAAAAGAACAAAGTTAATAATTATCCTTTGCTAACATAGGTGGCGATGTCAGCTTTTATATTGGGCCACCAATATAGCTTCTTCATGTCTTGGTACATCTTTTCGGAACCGGGATGGATAGAATATTTTGACGTGTGGGACTCGTGCATGATCACAGTCCTTAAGTCACCATAATATGGCAACCAACTCCTTCCGTTTAAGCATAGGGTTCTATCGGCACGGGGTTCCAACTTTTCCTTTTGGTATATCTTTCCTGATCATACCTCTTACATCTTCGTTCTTGAGATTCTCTGGTTTCTGTGCTTCGGCCTGAGCATTCAAGATTTGTTTGGGAAGATCCAAACCAATAGTCATCACTAAGGCTCAGACTCTTAATGGTTTAATCCGCTCTTTCCTGCTCAAAGCATCAGCAACAACATTTTCTTTCCCCGAGTGATAACGAATCTCACAATCGTAATCACTGAGCAACTTTAACCAATGACGTTGCCTCATATTCAACTCCTTTTGGTCAAGTATGTGTTGTAAAGTCTTATGATCTGTGAACACCGTACACTTGGTTCCATACAAGTAGTGCCTCAAAATCTTTATAGCAAACACCACTGCACCAAGTTCCAAATATAATTCTTCTCATGAATCTTCAACTGTCGTGATGCATAAGCAGTCACCTTTTTGTTTTGCATCCACACCCAATCCTTTATGCGACGCATCTCAATAGACAATGAAGTTCTCAGCTCCTTGAGGGAGGGCTAAGATAGGTGCGCTACACAACTTATTCTTCAATGTCTGAAAAGCCGCTTCTTGCTTGTCACCCCATGTAAAGGCGACTTTCTTCTGAGTAAGCTTGGTCATTGGCTTAGTAATTTTTGAGAATCCTTTGATGAATCTTCAATAGTAACCGACAAGACCTAAAAATTGACGAATCTCTGTTGGAGTCTTAGGAGATGCCCAATCTTTTATGGATTCGATCTTGGCGGGATCCACGTGAATGCCTTGACTATCAATCACGTGGCCGAGAAATTGTACCTTAGGAATCCAAAATTCACATTTAGAGAATTTAGCGTACAACTCCTCCTTCTTAAGCAATTCTAGAATTGCCTTAAGATGCTCTTCATGTTCCTTCTTGTTCTTTGAATAAATTAGTATATCGTCGATAAAGACAATTACAAACTTATCCAAGTATGGTTTGCACACTCGGTTCATGAGGTCCATGAATACTGCAGGTGCATTTGTCAAACCAAATGGCATCACTTGGAACTCGTAATGACCATACCGAGTCCTAAATGCCGTCTTCGAAATATCTTCTTCACGTACTCGAAGCTGATGATAACCCGATCGCAAGTCTATCTTCGAATAAACACTGGATCCTTGTAGTTGATCAAACAAATCATCAATCCTTAGGAGAGGATAACGATTCTTCACCGTCAGCTTATTCAATTCCCGGTAGTCAATGCACATCCAGAATGATCCGTCCTTCTTTTTGACAAACAAGACCGGAGCTCCCCAAGGTGAGGAACTAGGTCTTATAAAGCCCTTGTCGGATAGTTCTTGCAGTTGTTCTGACAACTCTTTCATTTCAGAAGGAGCTAATCGATAGGGTGCTCGTGCTACAGGTGCAGCACCGGGCATCAAATCGATTTGGAATTCCACTTGTCGAGTCGGTGGAAGACCCGGCAAATCTTCAGGAAATACTTTAGGAAAATCTCGAATGATTGGTACGTCCTCAAGTCGCTTCTCCCCCGACTTGTCTTCAGTCTCCTTCGTAGTAACATGTGCCAAAAAGACATTATGTCCTTTCAACAAATATTTATGAGTTTTGGTGCACGAAATGATGTTCAAACGGGTCCCATTTCCCTGATTACTTCCGTCACCATGAACCATTAAGGTTTCATTTCCCCAGGGAATATGAACGATCTTCTCGGTACAATCAATAAGAGCGTGGTACTTTGACAACCAATCCATGTCGATTATGATGTAGAAACTACCAAGTTCTACGGGCATTAAGTTGATGTTGAATGGATGGTCTAAGAAGTTTAATGTACAACCCAAGTTCTAAATCATGAGTCGTGTAGTTTTTCTCATGAATCTTCAACTGTCGTGATGCATAAGAAATCACTTTTTCTCTCTGCATCAACACAGCGCCCAAACCCTTCTTCGAAGCGTCGCAGTATGCGATGAAATCTTCGCTTCCTTCAGGTAATGCAAGGATTGGTGCACTGCACAACTTTTGCTTCAACAGTTGAAAAGCTGCTTCTTGTTTATCGCCCCATTCAAACTTAACCTTCTTCTGGGTGAGCTTGGTCATAGGTTTGGCGATCTTTGAAAACCCTTCAATAAATCTTCGATAGTATCCAGCAAGACCTAAAAATTGACGAATCTCCGTTGGTGACTTAGGAGATGTCCAATCCTTAATGGATTCAATCTTGGCTGGATCCACATGAATTCCTTCACTATCGATCACGTGACCGAGGAACTGTACTTTGGGAATCCAAAATTCACATTTGGAAAACTTGGCATACAACTCTTCCTTCTTAAGCAATTCCAAGATCTGCTTAAGGTGTTCTTCGTGTTCTTTCTTATTCTTCGAATATATCAGAATGTCATCAATAAAGACAATCACAAATTTATCCAGGTATGGTTTGCAAACCCGATTCATAAGGTCCATGAATACGGCAGGTGCGTTTGTCAAACCAAATGGCATAACTTGGAATTCGTAATGACCATAACGAGTTCTGAAGGCAGTCTTCGGAATGTCTTCTTCTCGAACCCTTAATTGGTGATAACCTGACCTTAAGTCAATCTTCGAGTAGACACTCGACCCTTGGAGCTGATCAAATAAATCATCAATTCTTGGGAGCGGATAACGGTTCTTCACCGTTAATTTATTCAGTTCCCGGTAGTCAATGCACATCCGGAATGACCCGTCCTTCTTCTTGACAAACAGGACCGGAGCTCCCCAGGGCGAGGAACTGGGCCTTATAAAGCCTTTGTCGGATAGCTCCTTCAGTTGCTCAGATAACTCTTTCATCTCGGAAGGCGCCAATCGATAAGGTGCCCGTGCTACAGGTGCAGCACCAGGTACCAAATCAATTTGAAACTCCACTTGTCGAGTCGGAGGAAGACCCGGCAAGTCTTCAGGAAATACTTCAGGAAAGTCTTGAACTATTGGCACGTCCTCAAGTCGCTTCTTCTCCGACTTGTCTTCAACCTCTTTTACATTAACATGTGCCAGAAAAATAGGAAGCCCTTTTTCTATGTACCTTTGGGCTTTAGTGCAAGAAATGATGTTTAATCGTGTCACATTTCCCTGGGTACTTCCATCACCGTGTATGATTAGGGTTTTATTTTTCCAGGGGATGCGAACAATCTTCTCGGCACACATGATGACCGCTTGGTATTTCGCCAACCAATCCATACCGATTATAGCATCAAAACTACCAAGTTCTACAGGCATTAAGTTTATGTTGAATTGGTGGTTTAGGAAGTTTAATGTGCAACCCTTAAGTATAGTGTTTAACCTGATTATCCTCCCGTCAGCTAGTTCGACATCATAATAGTGATCTAGGGTGGATGGTGTGATGTCAATTTGGGAGCTAAATGTAGTAGACACAAAACTTCGATCGGCACTCGTATCAAACAAGATATAAGCATAGTGGTTGTTTAGAAGAAACGTACCCGCAACGACGTTGTCTGGATTTGCCCCCACATACACCTTCGTTGGAGCCTTGTCATTTCCAGCTTGATTACCACGGTCATTGTTTCTCAGTCTTGGGCAGTTTCTTTTAAAATGGCCTTGAGCTCCGCACTCAAACCAACCATTGCCCTGCTAATTATTGTTGTTTTTGTTACGGTTGTTGTTGTTGTTACGGTTGTTGTTGTTGTTACGGTTGTTGTTGTTGTTGTTGTTACGGTTGTTGTTGTTGTTGTTGTTGTTGTTGTTGGCTGGCCGGATTCTACAGTCCTTGGTTGCATGGCCAACCCTCTTGCAGTTACTGCACTTAGGTGGACAAGG
>BQNB010153061.1:0-14277 GCA_026074375.1 Tanacetum coccineum
CAAAATAAGCTAACAAGATGGGCTAAACTAAGCTTAAAAGGACAGAATCACTTAAAGGTTTTTAAACTAAAAAATTCTAAACTAAAAGTATCAATAAGCTCAAATAAGCTCTAACCTAAGATAAATAAGCTAAAAGGGCTTAAAACTAACCTAGTAAGCAGGATTAAACTTAAATAAGGCAAATCTAATAAGCCAATAAGCTCAGAAAAGAAAATAAGCTTTTGGCCAAAAAATTTGACCAAACAACCAAAAAGGGACTTTTCTAGCTTATTTTCAAGCTACTTAATGGATCCTTATGGCTTAAGGGCTTATATCACAATGAAGCTTATACAATAAGCTACAATAATCATCAATCAAAAAATATTTTGAAAATCAAATAAGCTATGAAAAAGTCTTGTGAAAAAGGTTGTTACGCTCAGTATGAGCTGAGTTTTGGTTTTCTTTTTAAAAGACAAATGGCTTTTTGCAGCCTTAATTTTAAGCTGTAAAATACTAAAACCCAAAATAAGCTAAAACAGATCAAGATTATACTACTAACTACTTATAAAAGAATTACAAGACCTAAAAACTACTTTAGCTTATCTAATTTTGAGCTTAAAAAGTGGGCTTTTTAAACTTGAAAATGAACTTGACAGCTTGACTTCTAAAATCATATGTCAAAGCACACTTGACCCCCTTTTTGCTACTGCATTTTAACACTAATTAAACACTAAACAATGCCTTAAAACAAGCTTTTAATTAAACACCAATTTCCAACAGTTTTAAAAAACTTCAAGTCTACAATTTCAAAGTACTTACATGAAGTACCTTAAAATTTATATTTAGGCTTTAGACACTTTTGAAAACAGCTTATAATAACTTAAAAGGCTTGTGAAAGTTGGCTTAGTGAAGCAATCAGTTTTTTTTAACACATTTTGACCCATTTTGGCCACTGACCCAAACACCCCTTTAAATTATAAGAATCCATTTTAAAGCTAAGTAAGACCTAATTAAGCTCTGATTTTTGAAAACAGATAAAGTACTAAGCAAATAAAAGACTATTAAGCAAATTTAAACAGTCAATAAGCACTTTAGATAAGCTAATGAAATAAGCAGTTTAAAAGCAATTTAAGACAGTTTTAAAGAAAAGACATTACAAAGAACATTTAAACAATGAGAAAGCACAAATAAGCAATAAATGACATTAATAAGCAACAATAAGCAGTAAAAGACAGTAAATAAGCAGTAATAAGCAATAAGCAGTTTTTTAAGCTAAAACTTGTAAATAGAAAACTTACAAAAGCCCTTGCTCAAAACAGGGCAAATAAGCTTACAATAAGCTGATCTACAAGCTATAGCTTGTCAAAGACAAGCTAGTGAAACCCATAAGCCCTTCCCTTTTTGGCTTATCTTCCAAAAGCTTTTTGAGTGAATTTTTGGTGAAATAAGCTTAAACCTTACAAACTATGAAAAGAGCTTGTAAAACTTAAGTAAACAGCTTATAAGAGTAAATAAGAGCTTATAATGAGCTTATAAAACACTTTTAAATTAAATGGAATAATTACTTAAAAACACAAAAGTTTTAAAACATATAAACCTCAAATTTCATTAACCTTTAAAAACATTACAAGACTTGAACAAAAAGTACAATAAGCTAAATTTTAACTAAGATAAGCTGTAAAAAAACTAGATATAAACTACATGCCTTTTTAGGCTTACAAGGGCCCTATTTATATAAAAGTCTTCAAAGTCTTGGGTCTTCTTCTTGTGTTTCTTCTGTGAGAGAAACAAAGGGTGTGTTTCTTGTGTGAGTAAGTCGAAAACTCATCAAAGCCATTCATTTTGAGTGTTCTCCAAGTTCAATCATCTTAGCCCCTGATTTCTTGTCTTCATTCTTGGACGAATGGGTGTTTAGAGGATTGCCAACATGGAATGTTATGTGGGGTTGAGGGGAGGGTGATGTTTTTGTCGTGGGGTTGCAGGGGGCAGAGGTTGAAGACCCTGTTATGGCAATTTGGCGACAAAATGGGTTTTGTGTTTGTATTCTTGTTTTGGTGATAACAGGGATAAGGGTTTAAATTTTTACAACTTTGGCCCCTGAACTTGTGTATTATGTTTGCATAGAAGGTCTTGTGGTGATAATTGGTATAGGGGAGTTGGCAGCTTTGGCCCCTGAGATTTATGTTTATGTTGCAACCACAGTCCTTGGGGACTAATGGTGAAACAAACTTAGCAGCCCTATTTGTTAAAATAGAATGGGCTGTTAAGTGGGTTTGGGCTTATGGATTGGGCCGTGTAATATAGAAAAGGGGTTTTGGGCTTTTTTAGCTTTTAAGGCTTATGTAATCTTTGATATAAATGCTTAATGGGTTGTCCCGGCCCATTAGATAGGTGCGGGTTGGCCCATTAAGTATTTCTTCGGTTTCGGCTTCGGTTTTGACTTTGACTTCTCGATGTTGACTTTAACTTTGACTTTTTGCGCTTTTTCCTTTCCCGTGCTCAGTTTTGTCTGTTTTAACTTTGTTTTTGTCCTTTTCTTAGATACCCGTTACCTGCACAATACAAATGCAAAACTCACAAATACAATGTATTCTTGGTATGTTTTTAGTCTTTTAAGTAGGGGTGTTCGTGGGGAGGTTCGATTCGGTTAGTTGGAAGATTTAAACTATCCGTCGCGGGGCGGGTAATTAATTTTACTATCCGTGCTGAACCGTACTAGGCGGTAACCGGACATGCGGGTAACCCGATATGTGAGCGGTTACCCGCGGTCTCGGGTCTACGGTTAACGTGTTTGAGTGTTAATAGGTTTAACCGTATAAAAAAATAACAGTCTAGAAACATAATATGTTTTTAGTAAATTAAAATGACGTTAAAATTTAAATGTCATATAAAATTAAGTATTTCGTTACAATAATCGCATTCAATTTCATATATATAAAAAAACGTATTACAAAAAAATATTACTCACATTAGATTAACGATCACATTAATAATTTTCACACATAGATTTTTACAATGTTTACTTTTACGAGTGAAAGTCGTAATACAATAAATAGTATGGCAATAATTGGTTATTTCTTGTGCAATTATTTGATATTAGTTAGCAAAATAATCATGCATAATATGCACGGTTCGGTTCGGTTAACCGTGGATATCTAAAAGTAAAAACCGAAACCGAACCATTATAAGCGGGTTTTTTCGGTTTCGGTTTCTTCGGTTTCGGGTTTTTTCGGTTTCGGATTGAGCGGTTCGGCTCGGTTCGTCGGTTTCACGGTTTTTTTGAACACCCCTACTTTTAAGCACGTTTCCTAGGTAAATGGTATGTGTAATTAAGCACATACCAGTACCCAAAACAAGAACCTGGTGTTCCGCTGATTACGTGAAGCAACCACTAGCATTGTAGCGTGCTCGTTTGACGTGTTGTGTGAGCAACCATAGAGGTGGTAATTTAACCACTTAGTTTTCAAGATCAAGATATTCTCGTTTATTGATTTTTATCTTTAAACAAAAGGTTAGTATTACTTATTTTATGTGTGTTAATTCTTAATGTCAAACTAGATCCATCCGCTGCGTACTCGTAGTAAATGGTTTACTAGTTTATTAAGTCCCAACAATAGCGTCTTTTACGATTGTGATTTAAAGTATAATTTTTTTAAAATGATACATCTTTTTACATTTTGTTCCTGAACCTATTCCGAATAGGATGTGACATGAATTGATTGGAATGTGATAAAATATGTCAGTTTTTTCAGTCTATGAGTTTTTGACATGTGACGGTAGAAATATTTGTAAGAAATTATTTAATAGACGTCAGAGATAAGGATGAAAAGCTTCACAAAGCTAAAGTATAAGGATTAATCAAGTAAAAAAAAGTCAGGGATTGTGATAGGGATTTGACTCAAACAACAGGGACGAACGGTGTAACTTACTCTAAATATTATCATTATAGATTAAAATAATCTATATGCACTGATACTTAAATTAATACACGATATTCTACATATATGAACAACTCATGTTATTCTTCTTTATAAGTTTAATTAAAGAACTCCGGAAAAGTATTTTTTTTACTATTCATGTTCAGTAAAGACTCATGTTTTTCCTCTCTGTAAGTTTAATTTGTGCATACATGGTTTAAAAATCAAATATGGCTCAAATTATTATTAACGGAGAAATAAATATTGAAGTTAAAGCACATGTATTCATCGATACGAGGCGTTCATACCCGTGCGTTGCACCGGGTTTGTTTTTTGGGAAAATTTGAATTTTTACTTATATGAAGCATTGTATAAAAAAAATAAGAATTTTAAAACGTATCTTAGCATTTTTAACATTGTAATAAAAATTAAAACATTAAAAAGTTTCGCCGTTCAAAAGAATTAAACTACTATAACCTATTTATACATAAAAATTTGAAAAATAAAAAGAATTATCGAATCTTATTTGTGGTTCTCCATCCTCGTTATATCCTCTTATTTTCATATCATCAAGATATCAACATGAAAGAAGAAAAGAAACACATTAAATGTTTGAGCAATGTGTATAAAGTTATTGCAATTGAAAAAAACTATGTCAGAATAATTTATCAATGCAATAAGCTCAAAGAGGCTAAAAACCATTAGAATAGAGTTAAAATTTATGTATTTGATATTCACTAATACTCCACAATAAATTTTAGGAATCACATCTTTTTTCTTTTCTTGTTTTCTATAAAAGAACCATCATTTTAAAACACATATAATCATGGTTATTATAAAAGCAAAAATAATATATTACCAAAATAAATAATATTAAGTTTGTAGATTAAAATATTAACAAAGCAAATAATATGTAAATCTAAATAAATCAAGCCAGTATGTTCTTCGGGTGTAAAATATTTACGTACATTAACCTTTGATTAGTGTCCAATTAAAATAATAAGTATAAAATTAAAGTTCAAGAATAACAAAAAGATAAACTACATATACCAAAACCTAAATATGTCAATCAACAAATAGATATACAAATATGCAAGAAAATATTCATATATATATGGTACCTTTTGGAATCAAAAGACAATACTGTACGTGACTTCAATGAAACACCAAATCTTATTTCGTGTTTGGCCTTCACATGGAATTTAAATCGTATTCAAATAAACTATCAATCATAAGAAATCAAAATTCAACTCATTATAAAGGAATCAAACCTAAACTAACTTTTTTATTCTGTGTTGGCAATTTTGTTATAACGAGCATAATTTTATGATGAAAATTGGAATCAAGAAAAACCTATGAAATGATAGTCAAGTAATATCAAGAAGATATTCTAAACAAATCAAACTAAACAAACTAACATAAACTAAAACTTACAGAATTAAAGCTAATGTATGAACAATGCTTACCTCCATGTTTCATAGTACATGAAGAAGACGAAAGATCAACGAATTAAACCTGCAAGATTAAAAGAAAAATTATAATTCTGGAATCAATATTTAATATGGAGAAATTGGGAAATAGATGATGACATAATCTTATCCGAAAAACTAAATTAACAAAACATATGTATGAAATAAGAAAGTAAAGATAATCGAGACATGTATTTCATTGAGGGTGATAAACTATAAAGTGAGCCTCGGTTTATATTATATATTAGTAAACAAGGTTTGAAAATATGCGCTCTGCTGCGGCGAGTTTTGTTCATCGTGCTTTATCCTATAAAAGGTTAGTTACGTTTGTTTCGTTTAAGATTTTTTTGTCTATTTGCTTATTGTTTTTAGTCCCAAAATATTTTAACATATACTTGTGAAAGTACTTATACAGGAGCCCATTGGTAATTTTGTTCCAAATATGCTTATTGTTTATAGGCAATATGATTGTGGGTATTGTACAAATCGTTCTATTATTATCAAATACAATAGTCATTCAACACATAAAATATCTCCTTCCCGTTAGTCACACCATCTTGCAACACTAAGCAAAATTTCATGTCTCAAGTTTAGAATCTGCACTTTGTGTTTGCAGCTTTGTTTATGTTTATGTCGATTCATTTAGTGTCGAGTCTGATGTAGTGGTTCCATCTTTGCTAGAGTCCATGCTTCCTTTTTTGTTCCTGAAATGTTTTTTGAAGTAACCTTAGTGAAGTACACAGCCATCAAGGATGATTTCAGCATCTTCTTAACCATGCTCGTCCACATATCTTCTCATGCTCGTCCACGTATCTTCTACCAAACTAAAGATTTCCTACACATACAATCACACATTCATGTCCATCTTTTGAAACCATGCTGGTTAAAAAAAACTATGAATTTATGCTTTAACTTAGAAATATCATGTCCTACAACTACTTAGAGCCTCTATTATCAAATAAGAGGAATAAAAAAAACCTTGAAGATAAATATTCAAAAATACTTATATATCTTGTAACATGATGCGCTATAGCAGCAACAAAAACCATGAAAATGGCAAATCAACTGATATTTCTTCTTATAGTTATGGACTTATGGTTGCTAATTGTTGCGGTCCTCAAGTACAGCTGGCCCATCTACTAACTTAAATTTCATGTTGCAATGTTTTATTATTTAAATATAAATTCTCGCTTATTAAGAAAAAGTGGCCGGTTATATTTTTTAATTATGTTGGCCTAGTAAATATCTTAATTCTGCATATGTTAACTAAACAATCTGTCATTACATTTCATAAGCAATGCACTTCCTGAGATGCTAAGGGCGTCAACATCATAACAGATGCACATAGATGCAAGAAGAAATCATTATGAAAGAAATATACTCAATACATCCATTATAAACAAAAGAAGTGGGGGGCCGTGTATCGTTGGGTAAGGGGTCGAAACAGGCAATTTTCATCTGGGTCAAAACTGGACAGTCGGGTTTCGTCCTAATGATCTCTATTAGTGTTTTTCATATATAAGAAATATGCCATAAGCTGAGGACCACAACAATTAGCAACTTTTTACCTGAGGTTGCTAAGTGTTAAATAAGCTGCATTAAGAGTACCCAAAAATTTGCCATAAACTGTACTGACGAGGTTGGGGTTAAAAGTACCCAGAAAAAAAGTTGCTAATTGTCATAACTAATTAACCCCGTTAATACAGGTTACAAAGATATGATATAACTGTCATAAGCTGTTAATACATGTTGCAAAAATATGCCATAAGCTGAGGACGACAACAATATGCCATAACTGTTCAACTATATATTTCTCGTCCTTGTGGTTGCTAACTGTCATAACTGATATTTAGTGTTGGGCATGTTAGTTCAAGGTATCTAATGTAAACTCATATATTTGTAAATATCCTATTTTTTAAGTAAATTCATTGCATACTTCCCGCATTAGTCCAGCAGCCAGTGGAAATGTATAATGAAGAGCTACTGCTACGTAAACTTAAAACTGCCTTTTTGATTTTTTGTGTATAGTTCAATTAGTTAAGCAAATAGGTTTTTTAAACAGGGGAATATATAGACATAAAGCAAAATCCACTTAACAGCTAACTTCAACTTCACCTTTTATAAACGAAACTTAAAATCACACCAAGTCTGCCCCATAGATAAAGTACCACCAAATTCATGGCATTTTATCTAAATTAATCATAATCAAAGGTTTCTCAAATGAAAGTTGTACCTTTACAGTATTGCAACTTCCAGCAGCAACGTAACCGTAGTTGTCCTCTGAATTTAGGCCTTCGTTTCCAAGATGAAACTGAATGCGGGGTCCATTAGCCCCCCATTGCATCCATGGTAAATCGTGCACATGGAATATATAATAAATAAAATAAAAGAGAAAAAACTGCAACAAAGTGAATTGCCTGCTCATATCGTGTTCGCCCTGATTCTATATTTTCTACCAGCTTTGAAATCCAGGGTCTGCAAGTATCAACCAAAGAAGGTTAATGGCGCACTCACAAATTACCATAATCGAAATGAAATTGAAAACATATTTGATACATCATGTCTGTATGCTTCTACTACAAACACCCTACCTATGATTCAAGGAACCCTTCCTTAACAACATAGAGGCTCTTGTAGCAGGCATCACAAGGGGAGTGGTAAAACTCCTGTTCTCACTAAGATCCATCCCCAAGAGATGTTTTCTAACATGTCTTTTTGTAATTTTGTTTTTTTTATCCAAAATATTCAGAAAATCAAATTTAGAATCACTTTATCCAAACACTCAAAACCATAATCAATCTAGTTGCACATCCAAGCACTCCCCTTAGACTCCCAACTAATTAGCGTGAAGGGTCATCAAACCATACATTTGCATAACCGAAGAAATTATGAACCCGCCGCATCAGCCAGTACTTCTTGTCACAAACACATCTGTGTGCTTTCTTGTTGTTGGTCATTGGGATATGTGCTTCTCTTATTATCCGATTAGAAATCATCCATGGAGTATGGGCGCTTTTTCTTTCATAATCTTGTTTCTTTTGTTATTGAGGGGTGTAACTGCAAGTTCCATTTTTATTTGTTTGCCTTGATTACAGTTAATTCATACAGGCATTGCGCCATTCTCATTTTTGTTATCTTTTCATTACCTTTTTGTTGGCAGGCTCTCACTCATTTAAAATCTGAAGGTTTCATATGTCCATCGAACTTGAAAGTTCTTGAAGAGATTGATTCAAATTGAAGCGGAGACTGGAAAGAACTATTACTTGATCATGGTCCTAAAGGTGATGAAGTTAATTCATTGATAACACTCTGAATTCATATTTTGGCTAGTCATGGTTTCTGCACTCCAAATGCATTAAATTTAGTACTCCCAAACTATTTTGATTTAGCAGATTCTCTATGATCACTGTCTCTAATATTGTAATTCTGCCCTGTTCATTTTCTGGGTAAATCACGTTGATTATTGAATGTGATGCTGAAATGCTTTTTATGGTTATTTTTGTTCGAGTAATAAGATGATGAATGTTGATGGTAGGATTGTTGACTCGTAGTTGCAAATTGTTCATGGTTACATGACATTTATAGGATGGAGCTTTCCACTGAATCATCAGTTGATCAAATTATAAGGTTAGTTTAGTCAAGTGATATGTATACACTACTGAGAGCAGATTGCATGACAGAGCATTCTTACTGGTTGAATACATGAATCGACACCGGCCTATAAAAACTGAAACATTGTATATCTACATTGAGGTATTGAACGCAATGTAATCTGTTTGAGCTTCATCTGTTTGTTGCTTCATATCAAGCTTTAGCAGTTTCCTTTTCTTGTGCTTCATCAGTTAAAGGAGAGCCATTTTATGTTTCATTTCTCACTGCTAATCAATTTTCTATATCCATGAAGATAATGGGTCATTTTAAGCAACACTAATCCTTGTGGTTCCTCGCGCATTGCTGCGGGCGTTAATCATTTTAAGCATGATTACTCGCGCATTGCTGCGGGGCGTTAATTTTTTTTTATAAGCGTAGGGCATTTTATTTTGAATATTTTCGGAATAATTCCATGGGTAATTTTTTGATCGGAATGAATCGTTAGATATGTGTTATATATTTGATAACTAAAGTTTATTATATAAAAAAGTCGTAAATAATTAAAAGCCGAGGGTACGTTTTGTGAATTTTTTTTTTCTATTTATAATAAATTTCAACATTTTTTATAAAATCGTGCGTATATCAGAAGCATTGCAATATTGAGCTTGTTTTGTTCGCAATGCGAAGATCTTTACGCGGGTATTTTTTTGATCTGAATGAATAGGTAGATATGTGTTATATATTTTATAAATATTATATTAAAAATTCGTAAATAGTTAAAAGTCGATGGTCCATTTTATAAGTTTATATAGTCGTAAATAGTTAAAAGTCGATGGTACGTTTTGTAAATTTTCTTTTTTTTCTATTTATATTAAACTTCAACATTTTTTATAAAATCGTGCGTATGTCAGAACCATTGCAATATTTGGCTCGTTTTGTTCGCAATGCGAAGATCTTTACGCGTGTATTTTTTGATCTGAATGAATAGGTAGATATGTGTTATATATTTATAAAATAAAGTTTATTATATAAAAAAGTCGTAAATAGTTAAAAGTCAAGGGTCCATTTTGTAAGTTTTTATTTTGGGCTGGGTTTTTTTTTTTACTTGGGTCGATGTTGGGCTAATTTGGCCCACGACGTAATACGCCGTCGTTTCAAACGGCTTTTGATTATATAGATAATTAGTGAATGACAGAATGTAATAGTTTACCGTGGTTGTTTTTCTTGAATATCCTGAAAGGCTCATGTTATTTGTACCCCCCCCCCCCCACCCCCACCCCCAACCCCCCTGTTTTTCCGGTATTTTTTTTATCTTTTTTACTTTTTTTAAAATTTTTATAATTTTGTTTATATTATAAAACTGTGAAACTG
Source organism: Tanacetum coccineum (assembly GCA_026074375.1). Classification (NCBI taxonomy): domain Eukaryota; kingdom Viridiplantae; phylum Streptophyta; class Magnoliopsida; order Asterales; family Asteraceae; genus Tanacetum; species Tanacetum coccineum. The sequence continues at coordinate 10,328 of BQNB010153061.1, forward strand.
AAAGTACGGAATAAAAATTATAAAGTTTAACAAGTCAAAAACATGAAACTGTCAAAAAATACGATGATATAAAACTGCGTTATACTGTAAAAAAGTGGTACAAAAGGAATCTTTCGTACTTTTTGGTACTTTTTAGTGGGTCAGGGGTACCAATAGTAACACCCATCCTGAAAACCATGAAGTGTAAAATGTTACTGTAATTGCAGTTAGTTTGATTAAGATTGAGTGTTTTTAGAAGGATTAATCGAGTAAATGACTGAGAGTGATTTGTGCAGATCGTTTCTCACATGAGTGGTGTTATTGGTTACTGAGTCGCCATATTAAAAGAGTACCACATATAGTTTGTTTGTGCAACCCTTGGACCAAACATAATGGTCACGCGTGAAACAAATCTTTAGGCATCATCGCACGCTAAGCATCACTATGAATTAAGTTAATTATATATTTGTATTTAAGTGGGGTATGTTTATATGATAAGTATGGTGGAAGGAATGCATTTTGATGTGACGGTGATGTTGCAGTCAGCATTACATCCGTTCTTATACTAGATGCTTTTACGGAGATGGAGAAAAGTGTGCGATTTGCTATGTGAAAATGTGAATGGTAGAGTTCTTATATGTTGGTTTTCTTTTCATGAATAGTCCTTAAACTTATACTACCAAAAGATAAATTCTTAAACTTATATACCAACACTTATTTTATTATAGGGTGTAGTCCCCCATTCGAGTATAGCACACGATTATCTAATTTTTTAAACTTATATGCATAGGTTCATAAGGGTCAATTCAAATTAGTTGTTTTCGGTTCTACTCGCTGTTTTGGCTATTGACAAGTTGAGTTGTCGAGCACATTTGGTTAGTTTTGTTGCATTTAAGCTGCTGGTTACCGATTCCATCTAATTGTTTATACAGTTTACACAGATAAATTCAGCCATTCAGGCTCATGTTTCTATGTTTAACATCTCATGTGTGTTCGTGCATTGCAATAGCCTTGCTATGCATGCTTTATTTATCAGGATCAATACAAGTCATTCGGAAATCCAATCATTAGCAACGCTGATGACGTATAATATGGACACCAAGCTCATTGGGCTTAGTTCATAATATACGCATATGGGCCCAGGCCCAATACAACGAATAGCCGGACTAATAAGCCTGACAAGGGTCACGCTCCAGATATTTCAAAGACGCACGTGAGTATCTCTAAAGCCGCACCCGTTGCATTTTCGCGGGCAAACGCTGACCGCGGAAGGATACTCACGTCCGCAGACACGATTACGCATGGACCCTTACCCGACAAGGGACCCACTCCGACCACTAACAGTCACAAACGAAATACTAGGAAACCCTAGTATTGGGCTCGCCTATAAATAGGGGTCACTTCTCACCCCAAAGGGAGTACATTTTGTCCTATCATTAGCACACACATACTCTGACATTCTCTGACAAACATGTATACTTACTCTCACGCCGAAGCTTAATCGCGGGGTCTGCCCTGCTGTAAAGCTAACGGTTTATTCTCATTTGCGCAGATCATCTCTTCATTACTTGGATTAGTACAAGATTAACATCATAGCCTACTCTTTGGCCCAACCCATTAAGCAATCCACTCATATTCACCCCTACACTCTTTTTGTACTAACAAGTTGGCATTATCCGTGAGACCGAACCCACGACCACGTAGCTCCAATCGTTAGCTAACAACGCAGCTATGAAAAAAAAACTTGCAAAACCTAACCACCACCATCATTTAATTACAACGATAAACGAAACTCATAATCTAACTCGCAAAGTTGCAAATACATAATCTGGTCCCCTTTTGACTACCAACATGTGGTTGATAAATCAACTGCAAAAACAGATTTTGAGCATAGTGCAAGACAATCAGCCATTTCAAGTCTATCCAAAACTAGCTATAATGCTAAAAAAGAAAATGGGTCAGATAGTCCTACGCTCACACGGTTATGGCTTTACATAATATTACTCCACAAAATATTAATTCGTCTTTTTGCAAGATAAATCCCTCTTTACCCAATTATCCGCTTCCTTTTCCAGATCCTGCCACCTCTTGATCCTGAATCCCCGCTTTCAGGTGAGTCTTCGGCCACTGTTTGTTCTTGTAGAACCAGACCACGATTCCTTGAAAATTTCCTTATTGGTGTTGTGGGCAAAACGGACTCGATTTCAGCTTGAGGGAGTTTTCGTTGAGAGTTTGGTGATATATCAGCTGGGATCCTGTATGGCATGAGTTCTTCTCCTTCAGTAACTGATTCCTGCATCAACTGTAAATTCAAAACAAGTGTCAATGAACAGATTTTATACAGCTAGGTGGTCTTATCTCTGAAGATATCTGCTGTTTCTCAGTTAGTGCGGGTTGAGAGCTTATGATATAGATAATTCCATATCAGACAATATGTATTATTCGGATTTTTAAAAATCAACATTCAATAGTTGCTGTATACAAATTTAAAGACAGAGTATACCCATCTGACCCACACATTTTCATATTTTAATTTAACAATAGGCAATATACATTGTGACATAAAAAAAATACTGACTACACCTTAAAGTCAATAGAACTTATACTGGCATAACTTTAACATCCTAAATTATTAAACTAGACACCTAGCTACTACAACCTTCTAAAGATTAAAAGCTGACAGACACAAAAAGGTTTACAAAACAAAAACACAAAACATATATTTAAATGTGTATTCGGTATACTAAATAAGTATCAAATATTAAATCTATCGCATTCGGATAGTGCTTCGTATTGTCTGATTTGGAGTTTATTGTAAGCAAAATCAGGAATCAACCACGTATATAACTAATATTGATATGATAGCAAAAATTGTAATCAGATACAAACACATACTGCAACATACTTGATTCAATTAGCATTCATCAAGAGACCTACAGGTAGGGGTGAGCAGAAGAAACCGAAAAAACCGAAACCGAACCGAAAAAACCGACCGAAATTAGAAACCGATGGTTCGGTTTTTAATTTTTCAAAAACCGAAAAATTTCGGTTCGGTAAAGTTTTTGTTCAAAAAACGAACCGTAAACACCAAACCGAACCGAACCAAACCAATTTTATAATAATATATAATTAATATAATATTAATAAATAAATGATAACTAAAATTTTAAATTTATATTTATTTTATGGATGAAATTATTATAATATATATTATCTTAATGTTTATATATATATGTTTGTCGTGTACGTGTGTTTACTTGACAATATATAGTTACAATGTCAATGATCATACTATGTGTATTTTCACATGCATGCGTGTGTCTCATTTATGTGTATAATTGTAAAAATTTGTGTAAACATTATTAGGCTCATATTGACAAAAAAAACAAAAAAACCAATTTTCTATGTAAAACAAGTTTATTAATATAAATTAGCAAAAACCAAATTTAAACGGTTTGAAACCGAAAAACCGAACCGCAAAAACCAAGAAACCGAAAAAACCCGAACCGCCAAAAACCGAGCGGTTTCGGTTTTTGGTTTTATAAAAAACGAATATTTCGGTTCGGTTTCGGTTTTAACCAAAAACCGAACCGTGCACACCCCTACCTACGGTTTCGGTTTTTAACCAAAAACCAAAAACCGAACCGCAAAAACCAAGAAACCGAAAAAACCCGAACCGCCAAAAACCGAGCGGTTTCGGTTTTTGGTTTTATAAAAAACGAATATTTCGGTTCGGTTTCGGTTTTAACCAAAAACCGACCCAAACCGAACCGTGCACACCCCTGCATGTTACAATTAAAAGACATACATGTAATTAAATAAATAATGATCACTTTCTTTTCATCTATTTTAAGAACATATAAACAATTCTTTTACTCTTTCTTTTCTTTTAATTTTCCTATTTCTTTCATTTTCATTTCAGTTTTATTATTAAGCCTAATTTAAAAAGACCAATCAAATCACTTTGTAAC
>BQNB010153062.1:0-15686 GCA_026074375.1 Tanacetum coccineum
CCACTAACCCGTTTCCATTAGGGGTATCATGTTTCACTTCTGGTTTTCAGTTTATTTGACTTCACCTTCTACTTTTCATTTTCGTTGTTTTTCAAGAAAGAAATTTCATTTACAACAACCAACCTTATACATACAACTGTAGAGTCAATATTGATGTTATCGGGTTATCGGGTCAACCCGATAAGACCCAAAAATAAATATTCAATATTTAAGTTAATACTTTTTAAGACAGATACCACTTACTGCAATATGCAGACCGATAATAGGCCAAAATAAATCATGATTTGATGTTTAATGTGTTTTCATCTTACTAGTGGAACATCATTTGTTTACTGAAGTTAGAAAGTTGGTAATACTTTAATTCAACTATTCAATTCATGCATATTGTAATCTCGTACTTGTTACTTATAAACGAACGCTCTTTCGACCAAATAACCATGCTTTTATCTTTACATGTATATATATTTCTTCAATTTTATCTTTACTTCTAGCTCGATTAACATCTTGTTTCTTTTAAATAAATCTTCCAAAACAATATAAGCTGTCTATCTACGTAGAGTTTTATTTATCTTATAACCTGATAACCCGATTTCTTATCGGGCCGGGTTGCGAGTCACTTTTTAAAAACCCAAAACCCGACTCAACCCGACCCGATACACCCGACAACCCGATAACCCGACCCGATAACACCCCTAATCACCTTGAGGTTCAACGCTACTTGATGTTTAATGTGTTTCCATCTTACTGGTGGAACATCAAGTCTTGATCTCACATGTTCCCTTCCGGCATCACAGGCCGTTAAAGGACCAATAGAACGTTGTCTACCTATCATCACCCATGGCCTGTGCTATATATAATTCCAATGATTGTTTTAATAACAAAAACAGAGGTATACATTGTTGTAACAAAAAAATGGGCTGTGCCTTTCTTACCATTGAATCATCTTCATCTTTCCCGTGCTCACACTCAATCAACAACCTGATCCTTCCACAAAATTAACAAAATAAATGATCTGACGTTGCTTCCAGACTAAGCCACGATATCACCAAAAAAAATTAAAAATAGAAAATTGCATACATAACTGAGGTTCGTTCGTGTTTCAAGAGGATTCAAATTAGAATTTTGATTCCGACTTCTGTTTACAACCTTCTCCTACAAAACACCAAAAACCAAAAAGATTAGCGGGTGTTTGTTTCAGCCGACCGCTTTCTTTGTTTTCATAGTTTTAGCTAGTAGCAGGAGTACCAATTTCTTGAAGAAATTCTGTTTCCAAACAGTTTATATCCAAAGTGACACTCAACTACCATGGATCTGTTCGAGATGGTTTGCCCATGCACCACGCCTCCTGAACGTTAGAAACTCATTATCCCGGTGGTGCTAATATTAAACTCATTATAAAGAAACCGTAACAAAAACTTACTTGATACCAAGATAGATGTGCTCCTGAATACCAAAACCAAAGCAGCCGGTGCCACTGAGGAACAAAGTAACCATCATACCTTAAAACTTGAAAAACCTTGAAAATTGCATATCTTAAAATTTTCAAAACCATAACACTTGTATACCTCGAGACTTGCAGATCCTTAGAGCTTGCAGACGTTAAGACGTTAAACTTGTAGAACCAACCTATATCAGAGGAGAATAGTCGGTGTTATTTTGCACTTGAATATTAGCTTATGACGATAGGTGAATTTCACCGACGTTGTATTTGTAACACCCCTAAAATCGGGCTGCAGCGGAAAGGTAACAATAGGGTGCTACGTCAAAGTACAAAAATCCAGATATAGAAAACGACCTTAAATGGACGTTAAAAATAAGTTTCATTCGATGTCATTACAAAAGATCAGAGTTTTCACGTTAGGTCCCATAGTTTTATTTAAAAGACATTAAGATTTTATAAGACAAAAGTTTCATTGAATTTAAGAAATCAGAATCCCTCTAATAGATATCCGTTGGATCAGAGCTAGTGTGGATTCGTGTGTTGATTTTGATTCGTTTGGTCAACATAGATCCAAATTCGTGGGTCAAAAGAAGTCAAAAGAAAAAATCAAACCGGGTTTTTTGTGCTTAGATGGGTGAATGTTTATGTTATAAGCAAGATTAGGCATAAGGTACCTAATTGTGCAAGAGAAATCAAGTTAAGAAGGTCAAATAGGGTGATTTTTTAGCGCGATTTTTTGAAGAAAAAAGTTCGTATTATTTCGTCGTTGCGTTTTTGACTCTTGGCTAAGTTTTTGTTGGGTTTTTGATTTTTCTTGTTGCGTTTTGTGATTGTCTTCTTGGTGCGTTTTGATTTTTTTTTTTTTTGCGTATTGATTTTTTTGTTGCGTTTTTGATTTTTTTTGTTGCTGTTGTTTTGATTTGTTTATATTCCATTTTTTTGTTTGCGTTTTGATTTATTTCCCTTGCGTTTTGATTTTTTTTTTCTTGCGTTTTGATTTTTATTTTTTTTGCGTTTTGATTTTTTTTTTTTTTCGTTTTGAATTTTTTCTTGCGTTTTGATTTTTTTTGTTGGGTATTGCGTTTTGCTACTACGTTTTAGGTACATTGAAGACTTTTATATACTGAATCTAAATGTTACTCTGCCCAAATTTTTTATACATTGCGTTTTGATCAAGACAGACTGCGTTTTGCTCAAAGAACATTGCGTTTTGGTGTCACTGCGTTTTGGTTAAAGATAGCACTGCGTTTTGTCTAGAAATCTTGTTGTGAAGAAAATGGTTCAGTTTTTTAAAACAGCCATAACTTTTATCCGTTAAGTCCGTTTCAGGCCCGTGGACCTCTCAAATCGAAGAGGAAAAACGGACGGATTACGCTGTAACCACCCTTTAGTGGTTATGGATTTTTCTGAGGCCCAAAAACCCGTTTACTATGATTTATTGATCATTTTTATTTTTTTGGAATTTGTGTTTGACTTGTTTTTGTTCCTAGCTCACGGCCCATCTGTAATTTAGGCCAGTTTAGTTTGGTGAGCCTATTTAAAACAATCTGCTGTAAACTAGCAGAAAAATTATTCTAGTTTTTAGACAATTAAATCATTGGCGCTGATTCCGGAATCAAATCATTCGGTTTTCTATTGATTTTGTAAATCCCGTAATTTATTATCGGTTTTAATCCATAGGACGTTGTATAATTCCCTAGGTGACGTGAATTGCATACAAGACCAAACTTAATCACATCATATCCACTTAAGATTCCCTACAAAATTTTCACACTTCATTATTCACGATTAGAATGGGGAAACAAAGGTTACTTCTCGTTTGGGTTCAGTGTTAGAGGAACCTTGAGATACAGAAACTGCAGATGAAGCTAAGATTTTCAAAGGAAAACTCCTTCAACAAATTAAATACCCTTAAATCAACCACTCACTTCTCAAAAGACAGAATTTCTGGTTGTATATTGTATCAACAAGCTTATGCACAAACTCTTTGGTGATTAGCTTCCTTTAGGGTTGTCAGAACCTTCAAGTGGTAGTTATCTCAACACCATGAATAACTTAGAAACACTTCTCAATGCAGAAAACTTTCACGAGTGGATTCCAAATCCTCCTGCTCTAAGTGTGATCAAAGTACAGTTTGAAGGTTCCTTAAACTATGACTCTTTTTAAAGCCTCTCATATTTATTCAAGATCTTTTTCTTCAGATCGGAAGTAAGAGAAAACTGCAGAGATTACACTAAAATGACTGCTCAAACATTCAAGGAAACAATCTCCAGAACTTGAACTCCATGGAGCATATGTATAATAGAAAGAGGCAAGTCATGAGCAAGAGCTTAATAAGATGAGTTTGTAAAAGTTGTGTGAAAGAAGTTGCGATTCAACAGTGCAAGGTTCAAGAGGTTCATCATCGGTTAAAGTTCAGGAGGAATGAAACATGCAGTGTGATTGTATCAGATGAAGGATCGATAAGCAGGAATTGAAAGCAACATTACGGTTTCATGGGCAAAGTTTCAGGTAGTTCTTACCTGCAGAATCAAGTTCTACTTGATACGCCATTGGAACAGGTCAAAATCAATGATGAAAAGAAAAAAATTGGGTTTGCAATGGAAGACAAACTTTCTAGAAACCATGCTGCAGACTGTGCTTGCATGAAGCGTGTTGCGGCATTGCTAATTTAATTGCAAATTTATCTTGATACTGAGGAAAACAAAACGATTTTAAAGCAATTAAGAAAGCAAACGCATCTTGATCTCAAAGAAAACTGAAGGAGTGAGACTACCTTGATGAGACTGGTCTTAGGGCTTAGCGGTGGAGGCTACTAGCAGTCGGGATAGTTGTCTGATTGACCTTCAGGACAAATAGAATGTGCTTGGAAGTACACGGCCCTTCATGACCTAACGAAGTGATTCTAAAATACTCAAGCAAAGTTTTAAATAAAACTCTAGGGACTATTAGTCGTAAAGTCATTGACATACAAGAGGGTTTAAAAACTAAAACCTATGAAATTTCAGTTGTCAATCAGAAACACGATGAGCTAGTCAAAAAGAGTCTGTTAACTAGGTCACAATTTGAAGGTCAACTCTCAAACAAAGAGAAAAGTAAGGTTATTTTGGATTTAAAGGTTAAGGAAGGAAAAGACATTGACACGATGATTGAAATGGACAAACAAATAAAGTTTTTAAATGAAATTCTTTATAAACGCAATCAGTCAATTCAGACCATTCACATGTTAGCACCCAATGATGCAACGTATAAATGGTAGATCAACCTTTTGCTATCATAGTACCTCAAGGAGCTCAATCTGAAAAGCCGTTTGTATGAGATCCCATATGATACTTCTGATCCTGCAAACAGATTTTGCCCCAATGGGGATGATGACAGGATCTTGAAAAGGAGAGTAGATCAATTTGGATAAAGACTAAGTGAAAACCCATATGATTACAACCATATCAAAATCAGTCGTTATGAAACTTTCAAACCACCATCAAAACCTATCTTGGATCTGTTGGAACGCCTAAAGAAGTTAGGAAGTCAATGTGGAGAAATACGTGTAACAGACACAACCCAAACATTGCTAAAAACGTGTTCTTTCTACCTGTTTCTAAATCCATTAGTAAGTAGACAAGTTATATAACGAGATGAAAAACAACTTCAATCATTTTACGAAAAATTTGTATACAAGCTTGGTCTATCATACTATAGTGAATTTCCTAACCCAACTGCTAAGAGTATGGAAGTTTTGATCAAAACCTTATTAATGCCTCTTTCAAACAAAACTATACTGGACAGTCATTGTTTTGTTCATGAACTAAAAAAAGAAATGCATGACGATTTGGAGTACTGTAATCCCTTCGAAAAAGAGGTGACGAACTTGGAATTTGAAAAGGCTGATTTCTTCAAAATATTGTTCTACTTCTCGAAGAGTCTGTGTGTCTAAGATGTGATATGCTTTCATATTTGCAATTCTCTTGTCTGATTTTAAATGCTTATGCTGTAATTACAGGCTTGCTATCTTCATAAAGTCAAAGAATGTGAATGTCTTGCACAAAAGCTGTCGAAACAAACTGAATCTGTTAACAACGAAGTTCATAATAATTTGTTAAAGTTTTTCCTAAACTTGTAAAAAACACTCGATTTCTCTTGAACTTGCTTTACAACAATGTAAAGAACACATGAAAAACAACTCAGTTTTGCAAAAAATAAATAGGATCAAATGTATTTCAAAAAGAACGTGAACAATATCATGAAATACAAGATTTGAAAGCTCAAATGCAAGACAAGAACATAGCAATAAGTGAGTTAAAGAAACTATCGGAATGCAAGGGAAAGTCTGTGGAAACTCAGTTTAATAAACCATCTGTTTGTTAAGACAACAAGATGCTCACCGAAATTCCAAAAAACCTATCAGTTTTAGGAAAACTGACTTCCTTTTTCAAATTACTCCTTATAAGGAGAAAGTTTTCAAACGAAACAAGTCGGTTATTAAAACTAATGGTGTGGCATGGGTTGTTTAAACAAGTGCACTTCATACAGAATTTGACTCAGATTAGAGAACAAGCATGTTCGAAAACAACCAATGTGATTGCACCTGGCCCCTCTAGGATTGCCAAAGATGTGTCACATCTGTCACCAAGGGAAAAAGTAGGCTCATGGAACATGGTTCATAACTACTACCTAGAGAAAGCTAAGAAAAGTGCACAACTTCAGAAAGACCAAAGAACGTGAATGGAAAACCTATTATGATTGTTCTGTTAGATTACCCAACAATGATATTGGTTGCAAAAACCAAAACCTAGGAATTGGCCAGCATCAATGATGTAGTGTGGTTACAAACAAAGGATGTTCCTTTAGGAGAATTAGGAACAATACCTTTCTTGAGTTCAATGACTGCAATTTCCTACATGCAAAACGTGCCTTTACAGTGCCAAAATCATGTGAATGCGTCTTAGAATACCTCTCAAGGTTAATTCATCGTGCCCTCTGCACAGAATAGGATTGCAAAATCCTATAAGACAACAAAGAGATTATATGCCCGTAGATTAAGTCAAGTGCATTAAGAAACCAGAAAGACAGATCCCCACAGGCATATGTTCTCAAACAAAAGACTACCACTGTACTTGAGAAAATATGAATCCTAGCATCTTGGTCTTAGGTGGAAAACCTTACGGGTAGAATCTTTTAGTAATGTTCGTCTTAGGGGTGGATTCCCACAGGAAAGTTACTCAACTCTTACACGGGCAAGGTTGACAGTGAACCCACGCATGGTTCAATAGTAGATATCCCTCATATTCATGCATGCAAACAAACTCTGGGTTTAAGTGCTATGTTACTCATTCATTGGTCAAAAGCACAAAGGAAATTGACTTAAATGCAGATTGCACTATACAATGCAAAGCAGGAAATTCAGAGTGTGGTTTGCAGAAAAATGTTGATATCTATGAACCGTGTTCATAGTGCCAGAATGGTTTCACAAAAGATGAGCTACATCAAATGGCGTCTGCTAAAAATAACACTTCAGGCCCCGTTCCTCAATGTTCAAAAGACGTTTGATCGCAGCAGATCAAGCCTCGGTCTTCATGGCAATGACGTTTGAACAACGCAGTTCAAGCCTCGTTCTTCATCAAATGACTTCTGATCATAACCGTCAGGGAATTCGGAATTCAGACCACGGCATATGAACCGTTCCAAGTTCAAGCTGGTTCCAAAAGTTGTTCCTCTACAGGTCAAGACAGTAACTAAAGACAAGAGTTGGAATTACTATTCCACCATCATATAGCAATGCTAAGGACAACAGGTAAATAAATACAAAAATATCAGAAAATCAGAAAATTTCAAAAAGAATCTTTTCTCGACATGTCTTCTTGATTCGATAACATTTACGTGCTTAGAAATGCGTTTAACATTGAAGGGTGAGTTAAATGAAGTTCGAGCGAGGTTTTCTCAATAGTTTCAAACATGTCTTTTCTAATTTTCTACATGGTTATGTGCAATATCATGTAAGTAACCCAGACTTCAAATAAAGGAAGTTTATACTTATCCTCCCAACGAGAAAATTAACGTTTTCGGTCTTTGAGCTGTTCTTACAAGACATTCAATGTTTATTGCTCATGAAAAAAGGATAGTGTAGTTTTAGTGCGTTACCCTTACCGTTTAGAAGAGAAAGTCCGCTAATTCAACAATTGGTTTTTCAAAAGGGGTTGAACCACATTTTTTCAAGAATTTCTCAATGACAATTCATAATCTTTTAAAATTGTGTGTTCAACACTCCATCCCTCACAATGTTTTCAAAAGACAACAATTTTTCAATTGGTCCTATTTTTGAGGGGGAGTTTTTCGAAAAACAAAGTTTTAATGTTCTTGGATACATCATCAACGACCATTCTTATGTATGCAAAACATTATCAAAAAGTTCCAAACCATTCATGCTGACCATAATTTTCTCCCACAGATTTTTCAAGACATATTTTAATCACAAGGTATTTCAAAAACTAAGTGTTTATTATTTAAAATAAGGGGAGAAAATGTAATTAAAATATGATCTATTCGAACACTGTGAAAATATGTCTTTCGACTCAATGTGCTGAAGAAAAGGTTTTATGGTTCGATCTTATACCCAACAACATCTTAATTTCACGACGATTCTGAAGTCATAAGGTGGTTAGGTTAGGAATCAATCCTATGATCCAACCAGAACCGGAGGATCACCTAGGTATCCAAAGATTGAAATAGCGAGTCCTTAGGTTGATTGGAGATGAATGTAAGGAATAATGCGGACAAGATGTGTTAACACTGGAACAATCACAACAAGGTGTTAGTAATGACGTCTTGGTAAGCATTGAAGGCGTTGAAGAATGAAAAATAAATGTATGGATAAAGGGTCTAAAGAAAGAAGCCCTCCACACAACTTAAGGCAGAAATCGGGTCAATACATATGCTGTCAGAATCACAAGTTGATTGCTGACATTGAAAACGACATCATGGACCCAGTGATGCAATGCACAACCCTTCCCAGCCATTCGGGTTTCTCTCAACAGAAACTTGTCTCATTTGTCACGGAGATACACACGTTATCTATTAACATCTCACTCCGAGATTGTTGATATTGAATAGGTGGCAATATGCTCCAGCACTCGAGTACTAAAACCTAATGCTCTAATCGAGTCTAGAGCCAAGAGATCAATAAAAAAATCTCGTTTGGGACACATTCCATTTCAAATCTTGTTGAACATCAATCAAGTTCACAAGTGTTATCATGAGGCTCTACGCAATTCATTGTGATTTTGCCAGCATTTCAGAGTGATCTAATGTATTCGTACAAAGAGATGGAAATCCTGCTTGAGCCAGCATAAACCAAGCTCTTGGGTTGGTGACCTGCGTGATTCATAAGAATCATACTGTGATAACTGGATATCGAGATTTGGTCCTTAAATGAATTGACGGTTGATGAATTTTAATAAATAACATGACACTTTCGATGTGTTACAAACTCTTTAAACGAGTGTACAGAGCGTCGAAATTGATTTTCAAAATTCATTTTCTCGTTATCACTAACGTAAACCTGGTGTCAAACGGTGGTATCCGGCAACCTCAATCCCATTCAATGATGCTCAATCTTCGAAAGACATACTATCTAGAAAGCTCAAGATTTAAAGACAAAGACTTACGTCAACTCTGATTTGAAGCTTTCAAGTAATGCATAGTAATGAGCATGTTGGTCATAAGACATAGAATCGCCAAGATTGGCAAGCGATAAAGACAATGACAAAGGCTCAAAGTCAAGATCGCAAAGCATGAAGGAACAAGCCTACAACATAATAACAAGAGAAAGGACCAAGACACATGAGCTTAAACGACCAAAAAAGCAATCTTCAAGCATCTCATGAAGGCGATCATCGAAGGAGTGTCATCAATGAACTCACTTCGGGGGAGATTGTTAGCCTCAAAATATTGAGTCGAACATGAAGTTCGTTCATTATGTATTTAAGTCTCGGTCAATCAATTAGTTAACGTTGTAATAGGAAAGTATCGGGAATCAGGCTCGATAGTTAATCTAATATTGTATATGTTTCGGGTTTAATCCCAAGCAAAACCCGAGCCCGGGTCCTAGTTAAATATCCCGCGCGTCACTTTTAAGTGTCGGGGTATATAAGGAACTTTTCCACTTGGAAAAGTTAGTTGTTCAAAATATCTAAGAAATATCTTTTCTCTTTTTCTCTCATCTCTCTCTCTCTAAACTCTCTCTCTAGAACAACTCTTTCTTTCTCCTTTCTAGTTCGATTTCGTGATCGATTGTATGAAGTGAAGTGTTAACAGGATCCTACACATAACACTTGCATACCTCGAGACTTGCAGATCCTTAGAGCTTGCAGACGTTAAGACGGTTAAACTTGTAGAACCAACCTATATCAGAGGAGAATAGTCGGTGTTATTTTGCACTTGAATATTAGCTTATGACGGTAGTTGAATTTCACCGACGTTGTATTTGGTTTAACTTTTTAAGTATAACAATGCAAATATATAATTGTTTCGAAATATTAAAAAATGAATAATCATTTAACAGTAAAACGGTCACACGATCATGAGTTTATAATTTCTAAAACATGACGTCTAACGACTAACAAGAATGGAATAGAAAATATTTGAATGTCTTTGAATGCTGCAAATATATATCTACCTTATACCCATGTAATTCAAAAGCATAAACAGAGCAAAACCTGAAACATTTCGTTTGTTTCGTTCTCCAAACACGATCCTCAGGAAAGTCCACCAATATTCTGCAAAAAAAGGCATCTGATTAGACGGGTAATGTAATGCCTTAAAGAGTTAATATAGATATAAGGAGCATGTTTTACTCTGTATAAAGTAGATGGTAAAGGAGTGATTATCCACGACGTACTGTGTCGAATGATCTTTTATATCAGAGTGGGATGTTCATTGGAAATACCATAGTACTTATCAACATTAGATAACGAATCTTCAGTCAATAAACAGGCACGGTCATGTCTGTCACTATGTGCAATATGAATACTGAAAAGTGAGCTAAATTTTAGTTACATAAGATCCTTATTTTGACAATAGGACACTATCCTAAAACTATGTACCAAAACTGAAAGTTCCAATATTCATTTTAATCCTCCAAAAGTAATGAGCCTATTGAGACAATCCTGAAATGCTTTCAACATAATTTTCTCCTGTGCAGCAAAGGTTTCATTCACAATTTAGCAAATGTTTCATTTACTATTTGACCATATAGAAGCTAAGAAAATACGTGCAATATTTCTTTAAACATCATGTGTTTCAGCATCAATCGAGGTGAACACGTGATTAATCTGATCATATTATCTACTGAATGTTACATGGTAAAACCGATTTAACCATTTCAATCTAACCAAAAAAAGGTTACTAATTTCATTAAGGCCAAGCAGTTGCAAACACTGTAGGCATTCAGAAATCTCAAATAAGACACTAAAGATGTGAATAAATCGTTACCCATGGCTTCTTTGTTTATTCAGGAAGATGATGTTGTCGCTGATGGTAATAACTTTCTTTGTACATGTACCCTTTGAATCTGTTTGTATTTGAATCCCTACACAAACAGTATGAAAGTTCGCTTAGCTCGATAGAGATGCTGGCAGAACACTCATTTCCAAACACATATTATATTCTAAATGCAAAAGAGCTCAAGCTCAAATGTAACATGTTTTAGAAAAGCAACAATGGTCTTTAATGTAAATAACTTTAAACAACCCTACCCATAAGTTTCCTTGGCTGATCAATGGTCGCATAGGCATCACAGATGGATAACACTATGATTTCATAAAAACTGGGATACCTAAGTTTTCCAGCTAAGCATTTACACAGGTCATAACCACAACGCAAAGGTTTGAATATATTGTATTGGTTGTTGTCTTCCCAACCTCATAAAATCCCTCTTAGCACCCTGATAACCCTCCTTGCCTGCGCTGCATACACATATAAGACCACATTTCTGATCCCTATTTGCATTTTAGTGGGTTGGTCTGGTATGAGAAGTTATGGGAAAGAGTATATTACAGCATCTCTAATTCGTGAATTTCTAATGATCGCCGTGTTCCGCATGCTGGATCCTCTACTATTCTATGTTCTTCCCGACAGCGTGCTAATAAAAAAAATATGAAAAATTCAATAATGGAAAATAGATATATACCTTTATACAATTCCCTAAAAAATCACAAGATGCCATTGGTCGTGCCATTTCCCTTGCGAAATTCTCATGTCCACTCTACAACATAAACATAACACAGTTCAACCGATAGCATCAACATATTCTAAATTCAACTCGTTGCTAATAAAAGTTTTATTTTCAACAAAAATGATAACATACCTGAGGCACACTCGATCCATGCTAAGGAGAGAACATCTTTTGAAAATGAACCTGCAAAAAAAAGTCTACATTAATACTAACTATATAAATCAGCCATAAAAAAAGAACGCTTTGTAAGGTGAGAAAAAAGAGACCCTATAGAATATGGTACGCTCTATCGTATCTTTCTCCAATTTCACCTTATCAGAGACCGAGCCGGTGATTGCATCTTCCACATATCTTGCATAAACATTAGTACAACAAATTAAAAAACAGTAGATGGCGATAGCAGGCCCCAAAAATACAATCAGCACAACAAAACATGACACACAAATCTCATGCTTGATTAAATCAGAAATGCTTGGGTGGTGATCAAAGTTTTCAATCAAAATCGTCTGCACCGGGTCAGTATCTATCTTGATACCAAACCCGATGATTTAACTAATTCCCAATACAAAAAAGAACGAAGTGTCTGCAAATTCAACATTAAGTGCAAACTTTTTTCTCAACAACATATAAAAATACTAATGTTCATTCTGATATAAACCAAAAACAACATTAAACAAAACACATTAAACCTAACAATATCACAATATCCTAAATTTATGTAAAAAATAAATGAGAAAAAACCTTTATGGGGTTGAAGTACAGGGCACAGCTCACAATTGTTTTAGACATGTTGTTGGTTCATATCAGACGCACCTCAAATCATCCTGCGCCTAATTACAAAAACGAATCAATACCGTAAACTTGAAAAAAATTGAAAACAAAAATCGTACACAAATAAGATGGCCGATGAAGGCGACGATGGCCCGCTAAGAGAGAGAGAGAGAGAGAGAGAGAGAGAGAGAGAGAGCGAGCGAGAGCGAGAGAGAGAGAGAGAGAGAGAGAGAGAGAGAGAGAGAGAGAGAGAGAGAGAGAGAGAGAGAGAGAGAGAGAGAGAGAGAGAGAGAGAGAGAGAGAGAGAGAGAGAGAGAGAGAGAGAGAGAGAGAGAGGGGGGGGGGGGAAGAAGACACAGTATATGAGCGTGGGTATTATGTGACACTATCTCTGAGAAATACTTAAATGGTAAATCGGGTCCATTTCGCCGGCCAAACCATCAGGTCAATTGTCCGATGGTTGACCCATCGTCGGGAGGATTCCGGCGGTTTGGTTCGGGTTGCATTTAATGCTCTTGACCCGTAGCATTCATAAGCATTTATGGCAAAACTGTTGCCTTTTAATTAAATTAAAAATATGTAGTATATAATTGTGAAATGTTACATGTTAAATTTATGTAGATTAATAAAATATAAAGTGGTATGTTAATTTTCTGTAAATTATACAAATGTAAAAATGTCGTTTTTGATCACAATCAAATCCAAACACTAGATTTCATAATCACGTTTTGTAAACGCTGATTATTTAATTATTCGTTTCAAAACACATAATATATTTTCAATAAGCAACCCCAACACCCCCCTAAATTTATTGATTTGCTAACAAGAACATTTGAGTATAGGACACATTTAGAGGCTGTTTGATAGCCACTTAATAAGCCTCACTCAGTGTTAACATCCTAATCGGTCAGCACCATGTTTGTTTGATAAAAAAATATCATCCACTTAATCATTCCGTTGGGCTTTGAATCGTTAAGCATGAAATACTTCCTAAATCGTTCAGTAGCAATACATTATTTATATTAGGTAGTCCCACATTTTAGATACTTTTATACTCATATTTTGTTTGTTACATTAAAATATTATAAACCAATCATGCCTACACTCTTGTATTTCTTTTATATGCAATAATTTATCAACATAAGTTTATTTATCTTGATTGCTTAACATGGATCCAACGTGAAATTCTAATCCCATGACTTATCCAATTCGAAATTTGTTGAATTTTATACATAAGCGCAATCATAATTCTAACCATACGAACTGATATTATTACCCAAAGCTAATTATTTAACTAATCTAAAAACTACTAAATATCAAAACAAATAATCTATATTATAAAAAAATCTTATAAAAACTAATAGGTGAAAACAATAATTAATCACATGAATTGTAACGTGAATTTATTAGAGTCAGATATATTTAGGGCAAATCGCATAAAAAGGTACCCATCTTAGGTTCAATGTCAATTAAATGTACTCATCTTTTTTTTTCTCAATTTAAGGTATCGATCTTTTTTTTGTTGCAACGTTAGACAATTAACAGGTTTTTCAGTTACATTTTTAACGATCGTTATTTTATTATTGCATCATTAGTCCTTTATATGATGTTAAAAAAAATATTTTCTACTTATTTTTAAAAATTATACACGTTTTATACACATATTTTTTATACGTTTTTATACACACATTTTTTACACGTTTTTATACATAGTTTTATAAATATTTTTATACACACATTTTTATGCACGTTTTTATACACACATTTTTATACACGTTTTTATGCACACATTTTTCTATATGATTTTATCCATGATTTTATACATGCATTTTTATACACGTTTTTACAGAAACATTTTTATGCACTTTTTTTAAAAACGTGGATAAAATTGTGTGTAAAAACGTGTATAAAAATATGTATATAAAAATGTGTGTATAAAACCGTGGATAAAATCATGTAGAAAAACGTGTATAAAAATATGTGTATAAAAATGTGTATAAAAATATGTGTATAAAAACGTGTAAAAAATGTATGTATAAAAACGTGTAAAAAATGTGTGTATAAAATGTGTATAAGTTTTAAAAATAAGTAGAAAATACTTTTTTTTAACAAAATAATATAAATGACTAACGATGTAATAATAAAATAACGATCGTTAGAAATATAACAGAAAAACCTGTTAAAATACTAACTTTGCAACAACAAAAAAAGATCGATACCTTAAATTGAGAAAAAAAAGATTAGTATCTTTAATTGACATTAAACCTAAAATGGATACCTTTTTATGCGATTTGCCCTTTCTTTTATTGTATAAACGATATACATGTATCAGTAACAATTTTGCGTCATAAGTTATAAGTGAGTTACTCGTGGATGACAATTCATTATTTATATCCAGTTCATTAAACGTTGACGTTTCATGCTATTAAATATCCATTATCAATCAATAATTGTCAGACTGGGTAAATATTCATCATATCGTAGATTATGTGATAGTTTACATGCATATAGTTTGCGCTGATACAAAAACATAACTTTGTATCTCAAAACGTTGGATTGGATCATAGTTGACTAGACCTTCAGGACGAGGAGATACAAAAACTGGATTCGAATCCCGTGCATCATACATACTTCTCATGTTAGCCGGTTACCTCTAGTATTATGGATTGTTTAAGTGAACGAAGCTGGTATGATAATCACATATGTGTTTTTGATTTCGGCCATGTACTAACAAGATGATAATCACATAGTTAAGTAGTTACTTTAAGGGTTTTGCTAAATATAATTGTGAGGGCTATGGTTAAGAATTAACAAGATGTAATTAAATTTTGAGTAGTTATGTTGAAAATACAAACAATTTTTTGAATGTCAGAAATTTGTAAACATAACTTAAAAACCATGTTATCATTAATACAGCCCGAGGGAACAGTTATGCTAGTTTTCGGTTTTCAAATTCCCTTTTCTGCTTTCACGATTTGATCCAAGGTATCCATCATTCATTGAATAAAATTCGATTATTGCTGTAATCTTTGATATTGCTCTCCCCTGTTCGCTTTTATATTGTGATTGGGTTTTAGGGTTTCGATCTTCGATTGATCCCTATTCCTATCGTGATCATATAATTCCCGTGGGGGTGTGTCAATTTCGGTGATTCTCACCTTTAATTGTCTGTTATTCGATTCGACGTGGGTAATTGGTCTCAGATCTATTTTTCTTTTCAATTGATCTCCCTTCAATCCAAATTAA
>BQNB010153064.1:3429-15686 GCA_026074375.1 Tanacetum coccineum
TGATTTTGCTTTGTTTGGGTTGTAGCTTTTATTGCTTCTTTTTACAGTAATATAATTCTTGTTGCCTTTAAAAAAAATAAGAAATTGTCTGAGATATTTGTATCACATGCTTTATCATATATTCCAATTATTTTGTATTTTTGTTATCTTCGCCAAATAGTATTATTGTACGGAGCGGTGGTGGAGCTTTTTAGGACGGTGAGCAAGAGCATTTTGATTTTTAGTGCTTGTTTGGCAAAAGGAGCGGTGAGCGTTTTGATTTTTATTGATCGTTTGGCAAAGGAGCGATGAGCGGTGTTATTTTTTAGGAAAGCTATTTTTTCAATGCTTATTTAAGGAGCTTTGACAAAGGAGCGGTGAGCTGTGAGAGCTACTGCTCACTCCTACTGCTCACAGCTACTGCTCACGGCTACAGCTCACGGCTACAGCTCACTGCTACTGCTCACAGCCACTGCTAACAAGCACACCCAATATATCTCAAAGGTTTAGATAATCAAGAACTTTTATTCCGGAATGACTTAGCCCAAGTAATAAACACGAGGATTTAAGCCCGCGCGTTGCCGCGAGATGTTTGTCAGTGTAAACTTAATATACATACGAAAGCGTGTAGAGAACTTGACGTGAACCTGCATGACTTAGCTACGATGCGTTTGGCTACCTGTGTGAAGGGGTTTTCAGATGCGTTGACATAGCAAATAATTATTTTTAAGATCATTTGAGTTGGAAGCATAAATAGCCAACTGTTTATACACGTCTGTCAACAACCAATTCATATTCCTTCTCATCCGTTTCCTTTGCAAGCTGCTGCTTCTTTTTAAGTTTGGCCACTTTCGCAAGAATAATTCCTTGATGATTTCTTTAAAAAATGGAAGCATTGCCCGCGATGAATCCGTCCAACTTCCCCTTACAATATCACTGTCATAGAAAAGGAAACCAAGTAATTACAGGTAATTAACATACATATTAAACGTTAGATGTATCTTCGTTCACGATGTTGTTATAGGACAATTGTAAATAAAGTACATTGAAGTAAAAGTCACATAATGTTTAGTTGTGTGTTGCTCCATATAATTATTATTAGAACAGGTTAGAGATATATAGCTTAATTTTGAAGATCACCTGCACGTGATCCAAGAGTAAGGCAATCGCGTAACATTAGCATGAAGAGAGGTTGGGGATGGCTTCATGGGTATTCGACTGTTCAACGTTTGCAGGATCGTCGGAAACTGAAAAACAAAATATGCAAATATTATAATTAAAAGCCACCCATCCAATAAAAGTAGAAGTAAAAATGTGGCTGTTTAAAAGCACCAAAATTATAACCTTTGAACGTCGTAACGCCGATTCAGTTCGTCCTCCTTTTGGCCCATAGAGCTAAATACCTGCAAATTAACATTTTGCAGTTAGAAGTTGGAAGCGATCAGCTGATCTTTTTAGTAAATAAGACCAGTGCCTTGTACTATAATAACAGAATAATATGCAAAGAATGTTTTCTTGCTAAAAAGACGGAAACTCGTAGTTAAAACACGCCCACTATTAGCTCTTGACTCTCAGCAACTCAGGGACTTCAATAAAGAGACCCAACAAATCTCTAGATAAGTCGGCTAGTAAACTGCATAAAAGATGGGTTTGCTGGTGATTGTCATTCTCTTAGTTTACAAAAGGTTGCACATTGTTAGTTGTTTAGTCTGCTTTCTTCTTCTTGGTCTCCGATTGTAGCTGTGGCAAGCCTGAAATGTAATTGGCATAAAAAAGATTCGAAACTGTTCTTCACCCCAGCTTTCAAATAGCATCTAACTTGCACTATCCCTGAATGCACTTATTAGTTTTCAGATTAACTTACAGAAAGAGGCGGGTCAGCCCAGCATTAGAGTAAAAGGCAGAGCGGGTCGGGTCAGGCTATGATTTGTTTATACCTTGGCTTTTTGCCAAAAGAGCCTTTTTAATCTGCATAATAGTTGCAAATTTCTTAGGCTCAGATCTACTATTGTGGGAACCGCACGACACACTGTCTGTGGCGACAACCACGGTGTAGTTGTGGTCGCCCCGCCAAAAAACGCGGCTCAGGAAAACACAACAGTAGAAGATCATCATCGCCTTGTGTTTATAACATAGTGTCCATAGAAAAGGCAAATTATCTTGAACCCAATCTCAGAATATTACATTTCCATAACTAATAGTTAGGAGTGTTTGGATTAGCTTATTCTGCTGGCTTATAGGCTTGTTTGAATCAGGAAAAACTCAAAAGCTCACTTACCTCAAACGATTCCACGTTATAATAGAACCGTTAACCGTTACTTTTTGTAAATACTTGAGCCTACGATGCCCGTCATCCAGGATGTCCACCTCACTGGTTGTTTACACGACAACTCTAGGTTTCCTAATGGCTCGGGTGGCCGGCCTCACATCTGATGCGTACGATTCAACATTCCACACTTAATCAAACAACCTGTTCCTGTTCCACAAACATAACAAAACAAATGAACTGGCATTGGTTCCGGCCTAAACTACAATATCACGGATTAACAAAACAAAAGAAATTATATACAATACAAACAACAATACAAACAAATATTTATACCAACCGGTATAATCTGTTTATGAATATTGTGGTTGACCTGAGCAGCTGGGTTTTATATACAAACAAACAATACAATACATATTTATACCATTATTTATAGTACAATCCAAGGTCAACATTAAAACACACCCAAAATCATACCCCCTGAATCATATAACGATGAAGCATACCTCGTGAGACATAACCCCTGATAAATATCCCAAAAGCTGATAAGTGTATGAGTTAAAAAAAAAATTAACATGCTGGTTTCTTTCAACTAATATACTGTGAGTTCTGATTGACATCTAATAGAACTTTTCAAAAAAAGTCTGACAAAAATATGAACAATCAGAACATCATACAAATCCGAATAATCAGAGAAGGTCAAGTATTCAATAGAATTTATAGACTTAAATTCTCAGTACCTCCACCTTGCATAAAACAAAAGACAACTAACTTACATGGATAATTAATTTTAAGCGAATATGTTTAAATTCATCACAGCCTCTTTTCGTTCATAGTTAACGCATTATAGTAACCACAATCAGTAAAAAAAACATGGAAACCAAGCATCAACAGACAGACTACCCTTAGTACTCCCATCAAAGTATATGTTTCTCGAACCTTACTTTACAACGGTTAAACGTTGGGCTCAGATTTGCGAGTGCCGACCCAGACAAAAAGAGGATCCAACACGCCATGGCTGCAAACAAAAACCATGCTCAGGTGCTATAAGCCACTGCCAACGATACGGGTCGTATTCACTCACCATGGTCAATAATAAGAGCACCAATACAAAATCATCATCGCTTGTAATTCACAAACCACTGAAACTAATTTTTTTTCCAAAGTTTCCTCAAACCCAAATCCTTGAAAAATTTAGATTTTCGAGTGCTGACCCGGACAAAAGAAGATCCGACACGCCATGGCTGCAAACACCATGCTCGTGGTGTTGCCTCGCCAAGATATGGGTGGTACTAATTCAAGACACCATTACAAATAGGGCCCATAAGAATCACGATATAAACCATTAGCTATCAAAAATCAAAGTTCAAACAATCAAAAAATCTAAATGGGCTCCGAGATAGGCTAACATTCGAAGAAACAGATCCATCCTCCATAGGCCTGAAACTGAATGATTGCCCCGCCAAGACGCGGATAATCTTAGTTGCATCAAAGCCTTTCATACTCATCACAGCCTCCCACAACTGATATCGCCACCATTTTAATCGCATTGGCAAACCGACACAGATTATCCACGTAATGTTTATGTGTAAACTATACAGCTCAACAAAAACACACACCTCTTCTTTCTTTAATAACAGATGTCAACACTCTCGTCTGAAAATGTTTTTCTGTATCTCAAAAAACAGATCTCCCCGAATTCGTAAAACAAAGAACCATCCAGTTAGTACAGACAGCCCAGATAAAGAATCTTTCTAAAGCGTAAAAAAGTTTGTAAAATTCTTATTACCGATTGAGTGTACTGATAGAGGAAAGATTTTAACAAATAAAATTAAAATCAGTTGAGTATTTAGACTGCCTGCACTATTTCATCTGCACTTTTCCAAAAAAGGTAAAGTGTTTAGATACCTTTACAACACACGTCGCTGTCATTCTTTGTTGCTCTCATGCCATGCCATGGACATCGGCAATGAAGGAAATCATAATTGATATCCGTTTTTTATTTTCACGACACCCAAACATGAGCACAAAACATATTCAAGCCAAAACCCGAAATCAAAAGCAAGAAAAATGGCAAACGGGGCCGCCAAATACAAACATTTTTTTAGGCTGAAGCAACGCTCAGACTAATAAATACAACGATGTATTCAGGGAAACGAAACGGCTGCAACCACATGTATGACGTGGCTGCCTCGCCAGTTTAGGTACGCCATGAAAAACACACCATTAGTGATAGATGTCATCATCGCCTAAAATAGAGTACAACATACACACATATTTCATGGTAACTCTTCCTATTTTCGTTTTCATGGACCCAAACATGAGCGGAAAACATATTCATGCCAAAAGGTGAAAGCATAAACAACCTCAAACAAATTCCTTCAAGACGGCCCTCTTTTTTTTATTTTTTTTATAAATCCCACCCATTGCTTCTTTCTCATTCCCTATCCCTCTCATAGCTCCTCTTTCAGGGAATATGGAGTGAAACTAATCATGCCTTTATGAGTGCGCCCATAAGCGGCAACGAAGGATATCATAATTGATATCCGGTTTTTATTTTCACGATACCCAAAAATGAGCACGAAACATATTCAAGGCAAAAGCCAAAATCATAAGCAACCCCAAGCAAAATGCTTCAAATTGGCGACCACTTTAATTTTCTAGGCAGAGCAGCTAGAAAAATGGCAAACAGGACCGCCACAATACAAACCTTTTTTTTAGGCTGGGCCAAGGCTCAGACTAATAAATACAACGATGTAAGATGCACACTTAATAAGCACACCCACGACAACACACATAATCACATATTGCCGCAAAACACAATTACACTCCATCCAAAATTTAGCCTTTAAAGGCGTTTCAATGGAGTGAGTTTTAGATTCGTTAGCAGCCTCTAGACACACGCAGCTCCTATAGCTAAAAAAACGTCCACTCGAGTATCCGCTAATTTTGTGTCCAAATAAATATATAAGTCAAACAAATATCTACTTAATCAAGGATTCAAAATCATAACAACACACAAACTTAAAAAATAAGCCATCCAGACACTCATAGTAGGCAAACTGAATTAAAGAATTATGATTTGATAAAGATTATGGACTGACCCTTTTTATTTCTAACGAGCTAACGGTGTTCTTTCTTATTTCAGCCTAAGAGACAAAGGAGTAGCTGCAGGATCTCCTAAGGATCAGGGCTGAAGAGCATCTACCGAAATTTGCTCGAACAGTAAGCTCATAAGCCGACAATAAAAACATTTATGCTCATTTACTATACCTCTTCGTCGGAAAATTGCCGGAGCATCATCTTCCACCACATCTCCATCAATCTCAAACATGCCCATTACACCTTAAATCACATTAAATACAAATGAATAAACAAAAGTATACCCATAAAATTAAACACGAACCAACTTAAAAAATTAACATATTTACTCGCCAATTAACCTTAATTAGCGGTTAATTAAAAAACTGGCCTCGAAAAAATTGAATAAAAACATGTAAAAGGTAAAAGTACCTTCTAGAGGTTAAAATCCTTCAACAAATCGGCACCATTCCCATGACAAAACTTTCGTGTATAATTTGTGTCAAGGCGGTGACATGAGAGAGAGAAGAAATAGACCTCAATGTGTGTTTTAGAGAGAGAGAGATAGAATCCAGTTGTTAACCAAAACTATAAAGAACGAAGTGGAGAGAGGGACACGTACGATTGTACGTGGCGTTTTAAATGAGAGAGAAGAGAGATAATTAAATCTCATCGGGTCGGTATTTTCAGGCGGGTTTTCAGTGGGTCTAGACGGTTTTCAGGTGGGTTTTTGAGCCAACCGGGTTTACCAGAAAGTCTTAGTAAATGTATTTAATGTGCCTCGGGGAGGCAATCTCACCCTTTAATATATAAGTATAATATATAAGTATAATAGGGGGAGCAAAGATGTTTGCTAGTATAGTGTTTTTTAAATACATGGCGAGGATTTGGGTAGGCGAGCAATAGTATTTGCTCGTAAAGTTTTGTTTATTGGGTTTGATTTATGAACATGTGTTGGAGAGCGAGTAAGCGAGCAAATCATTTGCTCGATGAGTAGATTTAGTTAATGAGAAAAAATAGTGTCTGATGACGTATAATAGTCACTCGGATGGGTCCGGACTAAACAGCCAACAAAGGGCTCATGCCATAACAAGCAAAAATGGACTCCGGGAACGGCCAAGGCACACACCCCAGCCTTATCCGTCATGGTCTACATCCGATCAACGACCAGCGAACCCAATGTTGGACCGTGTCCGCAAGGGCCACAACCCATTCGCAGTCACAGACTACTTCCTGACAAGAGGACACTCGTGGCTCAACCAAACAGAGCAAAGAATACTGCATGGGAAAACAAAGGGAGAACGCCAACACCCTAAAAAGGGATAACAGACAATAAGTACGCTGACTCGTGTCACTACATTACAAAACGTGACGTAGTCAACGACGCTGACCTCACGACAACCACCCTATTACGCATCGGTTAATAGAGTGAATCCGACCTCGTGACCCATGCAATCGACAGCGACACCAGCCTATATAAGGAGTTACCAAAACATTCCTAACGGTATGATTTCTGCGACCTAATTACACACATACTACTTATAAACAAATTACTTACTCTCACACCGGAGTCTAATCGCGGGATCTCCTTCCCGCGGTAAGGCTAACGGTATACTTTATTCTTAGCAGGAAATCATCATTACTTTCACTTAGTACAATATCTCTCCCCAAAGCGAACTTGGAATCCTCATTTCAAGTGAGTTTACCATCCACACCTCCTATACCGCAATTTTGTAATAACAGTGTCGATTTTAGTTATTCGGTTTGATATGTGTAGGTTTTGGTAATTGTTACTTACGATAAGCTATTGTTTACTTGAGCTTGTCCCCGTACGTTGATACTTGATACATACGTGAGAACTAACATGGGCGGTAATTTTTGTAATGGACTAGAGTACTATATTGTATATATACTTTCATGAAAAGCCCAAACAATGTCTTAAAAATGAAACCTTTAAATTGTTCATAGAATTTAATACTCCGTATTACTCAGCTTGTCACAAAATAAATGACGTTTTTAAATTGCACAAAGTTAAAAAAATTTCATTAACTATATTATTCATCAATCAAATATTATTCCTACTCACCAAACTCCATTTTGAATGGTTGAAACAACACGACTAGGCATTTATTTTAGGACGTATCAAAATCGAAACATAGAGGTGTATTTTAGTACGTATGAAGTACTTATACTGAAAAATAAAATATATGAAAACCTGTGAACAAAGTTAAGTACAACTATATATCCCAAGTCAATTTGGTGTGTGATTATGTTTTATGACAAAAGTTCAATTACCATTAGCATAACTAGCCGGGTAC
The DNA here is from genome assembly GCA_026074375.1 of Tanacetum coccineum. Taxonomy (NCBI): domain Eukaryota; kingdom Viridiplantae; phylum Streptophyta; class Magnoliopsida; order Asterales; family Asteraceae; genus Tanacetum; species Tanacetum coccineum. The sequence continues at coordinate 11,074 of BQNB010153064.1, forward strand.
CCGCGCAATGCGGCGGCGGGTACCCGGTAACTAAATTTTGTTGCGAGCAAATGTTTTGCATGTACATGATTTTTTAACAATAAATTTACGAAAAAATGCAAACTTTTAATTAAAATAATTATAAACTATTACAGTGCAAGCTATTTCACATTCAAATAAACATAAGGTTCAAATTTAAAAAATTAGCATAAATAGCATCTTTAAAACATAAATAACATGATACGTGCGTAATGCGACGACATGTACCCGGTGACTAATATGTTAAGTTACTTTTAATATGTTAAGTATTTTATATAGTCCAAAGTCTAAAATAAAAAGTACAAAACCCAAATTATAAAGTCACAAGTTATATAGTTAAACTTACAGTAATATTTATAAATTTAATGTATATTTTGTTAAAGATAGTAAGATAATTTTTGTAACAACAAACAAATTGTTTTTGCCCAAGTATGCTATCGTCAAAAAGTAAAAAATAATTCTTAAAACAAACTATTTTAATACCCAATAATAATAGAAACAATAGTTGAGATTGACGGGTACCCTGGTAGCTAATTATTGTGGCAGCGCAAAGTTGTTTATTTATATGTTTTTTGTGAACAATAAAATTTACAAAATAATGACAAATTTTAAATTAAAATAATTATAAAAAATAAACCGATGCAACTATTTCTAAATCCAAATAAATAAGGTTCAAATTTTTAAGAGAGTATCATACGTAGCCCTATTTAAGACATTAAATTAAAGGATAACCGTTACTACAAAATGAAATTTATTGACATCTAAACACAAAAATGTCAACTATTATCATGCATCAATTAGCTGAAATATCTTCTATCGCAAAATGTTTCGGCCATTGAATATAGAAGTGAAGGGATCATTGACATCACCAAGAGTAGCTTGAGCATCTTCGTGTGATACAACTATCACATCATTATCGTTGAGCCTATTAAGAAACCTCTTAAATTCATAAACTTTTTAAATCTATAATAAAAACAAAAGACGTTAACATTGCTTTAATAATCATAATAATTTTACTTTTTACCAATGGTTTCATGTACCTCTTTCTCCAATTTTTTATATTTTCAATCATAATCAAGAGGTTGTGCATAGAGTAAATAAATAAAATGAGTATATGTTATTATAATGTTATATTATATTCTCATTCAAATGTAAATTACCTTCTTACAATTGCGAGCCATAACTTGTTTAAGTGTTAAGCCATTAATGCATCTTTTCAAACATCCCAAGTTGAGATTATTGTTCTTAACATAAAAGATACACATAATTTTAATTAAAGTTTTGTGCGATTCTTCTTAAAATGTAACATCTTTTTAGATATGATAGTTTAGGTATTTGCTAGTAAGTACAACGACACTAACAAAGTAAATATCAAAAGATATACCAAAATTACCTCAACACTTGAAGCAATATTGTACATGATGTCTTTATCTTGAAGTTAAACATCATTTGGATCAATTTTATTGTAAAAAAACATTTGAGTGGGGATATATGAAATGGTTTGTGTGAATTTATATGAGAGACGCAGTTACACATTTTTAACAATCATTATTGATAGTAATGATTTTTAGCAGTTACATGTTTTTAATAATTAGTAGAGGCTATTAGAATGATAGATTAAATGGACTGTTACAATGTTATAATTGTATTGATATCGTTAATAACAAGCAAGTTTAAGAGCATGAATTTTAACCTTGCTAATAATAAAATAGTCCCAAATAGTAGAGAAGTAGAGATTACAAGTTCCTTGATAACCGAAACCATCAACAAGAACCAAAAACCAAGCTCGGACTACATGAAACCACCTAAACCACCGAAAGATATACACAATAAAAAAAATTGAAGTTGACAAATAATATAAAACTTTAAAGTTCTGGAAGAATATAAAACTTACCCGTCTAGTTATTAATCTTCGTTACCATTATGAGAATCTGAGCACACGTTAATATGCAAAAAAGATAAAAACAATTGAAGTTGACAAATAATATAAAACTTTAAAGTTCTGGAAGAATATAAAACTTATCCGTCTAGTTATTTTGCAATATCACTTCCATAATTCGCTGTACGTTCCATTAATAACTAATGTTTTCATTCATGATAGTCCAGGCAGTTGCTCATTGTGGTGTGTTACAGGTTAGAGGACAAAAATGAAGAAAGAAGAAAGAAATGCAGATATATGATGTCTCTATGTGTGTTTGGTGTTTTATATGTGAGGGCAAAAAAAATATAGCTTGAAATAGACTCTTTGTATTAAATGAGTTGTTACAATATGCAAGGCCGTTACAAACATTGAATAAAAAACACTTAAAGTTTCAGATGTAACTTATAATTAATTATAATTAATTGTACATGAAGACACTTGAATTTTCACTTGTAACTTTAAAATTTTAAATTGGTTGTTTTTTTAAAGGCTTTTAAATACATGTATGTATAAACTTTCTCAAAGAAGTAATCTTTTTTACTTATAATTTTAAGTACTTATAATTTTAGAAATTGGCTAAATGCTTTATAAAGTAGTAGAGATTGTTTCTTGTCTTAAATTTTTTAAAACTTCTTTGTTATAAACTCTTTATAAAGTAGTATAGATAATATAAATATAGATATACATATAGATTATGTATATCTGTGTTAATGGATTTATAGATAGTCGGTATCATATGCGGGTAACGGATGGTGTTTTAGGTTTGAGAGAGAGACAAAAATGTAAATATGTGGGTGTTGTGCTTGTTTGGGGTGAGTTCGGGTGTTTATACCAACAAAAATGGTCTCTGTGTGTTCATTTGTTTAGAGGGTTTTATATAGTGTGTAATGGGCTTTTACAAATAAACATAAATACACTTAAATGTTAAGATGGACTGTTACGAATTGGGCTTTTATAAAACGGACTACATAAATACACTTAAATTTTCAGTTGTAACCGTAACTTTTAAATTTTTAGTTGAGCTTGACTAATGGCTTTTATAAACTTTCTCAAAGAAGAAATGTTTTTTACTTAAAAATTTTAAGACTTCTAAAATTAGAATGGGCTAAATGCTTTATAAAGTAGTAGAGATAGGTTAAGGCTCAAGCCTAATCAAGGCCTTAAGATCCTTTAAATTTAGGGTTTATGTTAACTTATTGTGAAAGTTATGTTTTATTATAAATAAACATGCTATTTTATGTAATAAATAAGACATTCAATCAATATTAGGTATTTTTGCCTAATCTTTTATATAATAAAAGAATGGGCAAATCGCATAAAAAGGTACCCATCTTAGGCTCAATGTCAATTATAGGTACTCTTTTTTTTCTTCTCAATTTAAGGTATCGATCTTTGTTTTTGTTGCAACGTTAAGCAATTAACAGGTTTTTCGGTTATATTTCTAACGATCGTTATTTTGTTATTGCATCGTTAGTCCTTTATATACCATATTTATTTTCTAGATCTGACCCGTCCAAAACGACCATCTATATCACATTTTCACGACTCGGGTTTTAAAGAGATTTTATGCGAAACGACGTTTCGGACAACTTTTTAGTTTTAACCGAGACCTGAATCTCAACAGAAAATGACCAAAATGCCCTTACGGGATTCTGCTGGAACTTATTATATTTTTAATAAAACGCAGAAATTTGACTTTCGGTTTTGACCCGCTATCATGCGATTTTAAAACTAACAAACCTCGCGGCAAAGTAAAATGTCATTCCGAACAACTTTCATGTTTCGCCGGAAGGCTATAACGGACTCGACAGTGCTCAAATCGGACGTTTTCAAATCTGCAAGCTTATTACTTTTTTATACACATATTTTTATACACGTTTTTCTACATGATTTTATCCACGGTTTTATACACACATTTTTATAGACACGTTTTATACACACATTTTTATGCACATTTTTATACACACATTTTTATGCACATTTTTATACACACGTTTTTATACACACATTTTTATAGACACGTTTTATACACATATTTTTATCCACGTTTTTCTACATGATTTTATCCACGATTTTATACATACATTTTTATACACGTTTTTACAAACACATTTTTATGCATTTTTTTTAAAACGTGGATAAAATTGTGTATAAAAATATGTGTATAAAACGTGTCTATAAAAATGTGTGTATAAAACCGTGGATAAAATCATATAGAAAAACGTGTATAAAAATATGTGTATAAAAATGTAATAAGCTGGCAGATTTGAAAACGTCCGATTTGAGCACCGTCGAGTCCGTTATAGCCTTCCGGCGAAACATGAAAGTTGTTCGGAATGACATTTTACTTTGCCGCGAGGTTTGTTAGTTTTAAAATCGCACAGGTCAAAACCGAAAGTCACATTTCTGCGTTTTATTAAAAATATAATAAGTTCCAGCAGAATCCCGTAAGGGCCTTTTGGTCATTTTCTGTTGAGATTCAGGTCTTGGTTAAAACTAAAAAGTTGTCCGAAACGTTGTTTCGCATAAAATCTCTTTAGAACCCGACAGCACTTTTACACTATATCTCCCAGCAAAACCTGCGGTCAGATCTATAAAATAAATATAGTATATAAAAAGTCAACATAAAACGTGCATAAAAATGTGTGTATAAAAGCATGTAGAAAAACGTGTA
>BQNB010153065.1:2601-15686 GCA_026074375.1 Tanacetum coccineum
ACCAATTAGGAATTTAAATTTAGTCCATACAATACGAAAGGCAATACAACGGATTCTAAGATAACATAAAACACAATGTATACTCCTTATAAAGGAGATTTGGGATTCTCTTGAAAAGTTGAAAGTTTAAAAATATACAATCCTTGGAAACTAAATGTACAAGCCACGAAAGTGAAAAACCTTAAAAAGATTCTACTATTAATGTTTGTAACAACTTTAAAATATTTAAGTGGCAGGTTTGAATGCATTAAATGACTATATTTATATTGGTCATGTAACTACTAATTTCTAGAATTATAAAGACTAATTATGGAAGAGATTAATGGGCCCATTAATCTCTCATAATTTCTATTAACTATAATTTGGGTAAATCCCCTATAAATAGGGATCACAATTACATAGAAAAACAAAGAGAAACATTAACACTTATTAGTTGATTTTCTTTAACAATCATGAAGTCAAAAATGTTCGATTTAAATGCAAGAAGTAATCCACCATATCAGCATTCTAGCAGTGGTAATACTAGTATCAAGTTCAAGGTAGAGTCTTTTTATCATTTCTTTACTTTATAAGAATTTTTTCATGTCCTTTATAAAGGTAGAATCTTTGTAATGAAACAATTTGTAAGAATCTTGAGATAATAATTTATGTACATACATGATGTTCTTGAACCGTAAAAAGCGAAAAAAATGAGACTCTTGATCGAGTTGAACGTAAAGAACGAAACTTTTTACGCTGTAGTATTAAACAAAACATTATTTCATCTTCTTCGTATTTTTATCTTTGGTTATTTAAAAAAAAAGCCTGAAGGACCAAAACATATTTCAACGTTTGTTGCTAAAACTACTCGTGGTGGTGGTGTTGGCGGGTGGAATTAATGGTGGCTAAAAGTGGTGTAGGTGGTGGTGGTGTTGGCGGCTAAAAGTGGAATTGGTGGTGATGGCGAGAAGTGGTGGTGGTGTTGGTGGCCATAATTGGTGGTGGCAATGGCTTGTGAAGAAAAGGAGGGCATTTTAGTCATTTTATATGATAGGGATGGACGTAATTAAATATAAATGATGATTTGACCGCAAACATCATGAGTTATAACACACAATATATAAAGTATTTCAATTCTTGAAATCACATTGGTTGAAGCTTAAAATTATGCGTTATGCATAGATCTCATACTTATATTTGTTGTGTTCAACAACAACTTAATATCGACGGAAATGCTGGTACACGGTTGAGGTGGGACATTTTGCCCCACGATATCAAGAGGGTGAGACATTTTGATTTATGCAACATTTGTTTGTAAATTTACTATCTCACTAGTGTTTCATGCTAGTTTTGAGTAGGATTAACAGTTGTTTGAAAATTTAAAGTAAACAGAAGTCTATTGTGTTAAATGTTACAGAACAAACATAGAAATTTTATATTTTGTTAAGCATTTTTGTTTACTGTATGTGTTTGAGTCTTAAAAGCGCATTTTTGGGGGGGGGACCCCCCCCTGTTTAGATAATTTGTTTAAAATTCATTTTAAGATGTATGGTATGTATGCAGAGGGTTCTTAGTAATTTTTTTGCTTGGTATAATGGATTTGTGGATATGTGTTTGTGTTTGATTAACCTTCATGGTAAGTCTCATATATAATTATAGGTCCCGATTTTATGTGAACTTCTATTTCTTACTAGAAGTATACCCGTGCATGGCGGCGGAAATCAACCTAGTTTCCGGTGGTGATTCCCGGTGACAGCTTCTAAAAGTAACTAACTAACTACTAACCGAAATTTATATTTCAAGAAATGAACTAATTTCATGATCAGAGAAGAAAAAATAGGGTTAGCTTTGTTGGAGTAAACAATACTTGTTTCAAATTAATAAAGGTCAAATTTTGTGAAAGGGGTCATATATAAAGGATTGGATCCGTAACTAAATGTACAAGCCACAAAAGTAAAAAACCTTAAAAAATTATGTTATTAATGTTTGTAATAACTTTAACATATTTAAGTGGCAGGTTTGAATGCATTAAATGACCATATTTAATTTGGTCATGTAACCACTAATTTCTACAATTATGGAGACTAATTATGGAAGAGATTGATGGGTCTCATAAATTCCATTGACAGTAGTTTAGGTAAATCCCCTATAAATAGGGATCACAATTACATAGAAAAACGGGAATCATTGCTGAAAACTAGGTTGCTATCATGAATTTTTAGAATTTTTAGGTTCTTACCAATTAGGAATTTAAATTTAGTCCATACAATACAAAAGGCAATACAATGGATTCTAAGATAACATAAAACACAATTTGTGGCTAAGTGTTGAGGTGTATAGAGTCAAGCTCTAGAAAGATATTCAAAATGCCCATGAACATTACATGGCAAAACTGAATCATGTTTTGGATCCTCTATTAACCTTAAAAGATGCCTCTGAACACATCAAGGTCCCAGTTGCTTTTAATATTTGCAAAACTCTTCTCTTCTTCAAAGAATACAGAACCTAAGAATGTTTCCTTTGATTAGCTAATTGGTATGGATACTGCTATATCTCAAATAAGAAAGGTAAAACGATTTTCTTAACAGAATTTTATAAGATTCGATGTATAACTGCATGTTAAGTTTTTATTTAATGATTTATAGTTTACTATGGCTACATTTATATGCAGAAACTCCCTACATATTTGCCTCACTAGTTATGGGTCAATTGGCATGTTCTTGCATGATATGTGTCATTTTAGATTCTTATGGTGTGATAACTTGGCTTCAACTTCAAGGACTCAAATTGTATTTTCTGTAACAGTACAGGGACTGGTAGTGTCTTTTATGTGTTAGTTTTGGAGTACTTTTGGTATGTTAGTAGTATCAAGATTCAAGATCCCAAACTGAAGTAGAGTATTCTTTGGTAATGACATTTAACTATAGAGAGTTTCTCTCAAATTATTGATTCCAAAAAGATGAGAGGCATTTTAATTCATATTCCAGCAATTCATCAAGCCCTAATTAAGCAATTGGATGTAACAAATACACATACTACTTCTCATCTAACTTGAATACACCAATTGATGAAAATGGTCTTGTTCATATTTGAAATGATTGTATGAAACATTAAGTATGGTTTAATTGATGTACAAATGAATTTTATAGCATTAGATGATGTTATCGATATGGGTAGGAGATTAGATGCTTTTACAAAAAGTGTAAAGGTTAGAGGAGCTGGTAAAAAACCTATCATTGTTAGTAGACTGATTAAGATAATAATTAAATATTGGATGGTTAATCTTAAGTGGGAGGTAGAAAAAAATATATATTAAACTAGATGTTGTTACAGCTGGAAAAGTGTATAGCTATAAGCCTATGATATTATAAAGATATCAATTGAGAAGTGGACTGTTAAGCTAATTGATGGAGTGGGAAAGAGTACTACTACAAGTCTTAAAAACACTACCAATCATAGGGAGAAAGGGCTTAAGTTGAGGGTAAAAGTAGTTGCAGCCAGCGAGCAAAACACAATTACATGAAGCAACCATGAACTAGGACGTTGTTTTTTATGCAATGAAAAAGAGGGGACGGAAAGGTGTAGTGGTACCTGAAGAGGGAAAAGAGGGATGAAGTGCAAATGTTGATAAACAAGGAAATAAGAAGTGAAAATGATCCCTATAGTGATCAAGATGTCTTGAAAAAGACTATTGGTTGACTTTTCCTTGAAGCCCAGATATTAGTGTTTTAAGAAGGTTGATAATAGAGAAAGTTCAAATAAGAAAGAAGGATTTGATATAAAAAAACACAGACAGTTTGTTGCTTTAGGTTTTTCCAAGTGTTTTTATTTGTTAAGAAAGAAGGATGACTCATTATACGCTTGGAGCTGGGAGCTTATTTGATGTTTATGAGGGTTCATATAATTTCCATACTCTTTCTACCAAAGCTATTAATGAATATACAACTTTGAGAGCAAAACAGCTTGATCAATCGAATAATTAGCTTTCTAGAAGTATAGGAGTATTTTCATGCACCACCAGGGTCTATGCATTAATTTGTAAGAGAAGGGAAAGGTACTTGATGTGCCAAAGAACTTCCCCTAGAGGAATATGCAAGTTATTATGGTGACTGATGGTGAGCATACCCTGTTAACTCTTATAGAAAACATGAAGAATAACGCTTCGACTACCTTAAATATTTACAAACTTCATGTGAGCATTAAAGATGATTGGGTAAACATAAAGGCTATTTCCACTGATGGCGAGTTTATCATAAAATATAACATCATTTTCCTTGACAATTTGGGATTTAAGATGCTTGCCTCTTGTAAATCCATCTTTGCGGGGGTCTGATATCCTATTATGTGAAACTGTCTTGTAAAAGGTTCACAGGTTGCTACCATTTGTGCGAGTAACTAATTAGTTAACACTGCACGTAAAAGGAGTCTCATGATTCTAGAAGGAAGTAATCTGATTTAAATAGTTGGGCCAAGATTAATCATTGAGGTCAAGGATTGTTTGAAAAGGAGAGTATTGATATGGGTCAACTTAGATTCTTATGGTAGGATTAGTTGTCATCAAGCACAAGGACTCAATTGTATTGTGTCTATTGTGTGCTTGTTTTGTTATGTTAGTACTTAGGGGGTGTTTGTTTCGGTTTATATGTGGGCTTATAAGCTTATTTGATTTCGGCTTATATTTCATAAGCTCCAATTTTCTGGCTTATTTTGACACTTGTGGGCTTATATAAGTTTATTAACATATGATAAACTTATATTAGCCTATAAGTATCAAAATAAGCAAGAAATAGAAGCTCATAAGCTCACATATAAGCCGAAACAAACACCCCCTTAGTAGTATCAGTTTTGTAGAGGGAAAGATCCCAAACTGATGTATCTTTGAATCTTTGATATTATCTTCTATCTTCTAACTACACATTTTCAGAAACCCGCACAGTATTATAATTTACTGATAGGATATCATTTCATCATCACAAAACACAAAATAAGAGAAATCTTAGAGAGAGAGAGAGACATGTAGAGAGAGAGACGTGTAGAGAGAGAGATGAAAGAAAAAAGAAAACTTGGTAACTTCTACTAGAAAGAAATGAGAAGCAACACCCATCACCTTGAGTGGTGAAGGGTATTTATAGTTACAAGAGATAAGACAGCCCTAGTTAGGTCGTAGGCTTTCTTGGGCCGTATACATGTGCTTAAGCCCGACACTAAGGCCCAATTAGCTTAATAGATATTCCCAAAAACTACGTTTTTCTTATACAAGGCTCGGGAATAATAATGACCATCATTTTACATAAAAACACGGCTAACAACCTCCCCTAAGGGGTGGTCATAACTCTTATGGCTTCACGTCTTGTGACGTCTTGAATCTTGGAGCCTTGTATTCTTGGGAATTCTTTTGAAGTTCTTTATGCATGCTTGTGATCTTGGATCTTGATCTTTGACTTGATATCTTTTAACTTAATCTTGATATCTTGGTCTTTAGTCTTGATTTATCTTGACTCTTGTGATCTTTAAATCTTTATCCTAAAATCTTTATGCCTCCTTGCGATCTTGTGTCGTTACCCTCATGCTCAAAGTCTTGAATGCTTGCTAACAATCTCCCTCAACATTTTTAACATGATTACTTGTACCACATAATGGAAGAAGTAGTACTTGATCCATTGGTAAGATATTTCTTTGTTACCTGGTAATCTTGTATATAATGTTCCTTTGAGGAAGTGCTTGTGCATCAGAGATTGCGGAAGACTTATACGTTTGTACTTGAGCTTTCATCATGTATTTATCTTTGTCGATTGAGCATGTGGTCTTGAATCTTGACTCAGCTGGAATGAGGTTGAAACGCCATCACTTATACCTGAAAATTAATGTTAGTGATAAACATTAGATATAGACGAATATGGCTTTGTCATTCGTCTTAAGTTCGGTTGTGGTAACCTCCAGTTTCGTAAGGACCGTTTTACAGTATAAGATACTCTACCTGTGATCAGGTAGGTTTAATTTAGAATAACCTCCTTAACAGGTTTCCAGCTGAAAGTGTTAGATCTTCTAACGCGATTGCATTAGATTCACCATACTGGCTTGTTCTCATTACCAGAACGTCTCAAAGAAGACAATACGGTAAGAGTGAATCAGATAGTTACTATCTTTTTTATTGAGTCATCAATTCATATACTAGACCAAAATCGATATCCAGTTGACACAAGCTTGATTCATTTAGAATCTTACAGGTCACCTACCGCATATTTGTTTAATGTTGACTTTGGATGAATTTCTATTCATCAGTGTGAATACTAAAGAGTATCACTCTCAATGTTCTAGCAATTATCGCAAGGATAATGTGTAGGACTCTTGTTAATAGCTTATGAACTTAATGGTGTTCAACAAGTGCTTATCATGGAATATTTCCTAATGAGATTTATTTTATTGATCTCTTGGATCTAGACTCTATAAGTGCACTTTTGTTATTTGGTGATCGGAGGCTGGAGCGGACTGCCACCTTTTTAATATCAACGATCTCGGAATGAGAAAGCCGATAGAAGCGTGTTGATCTCTATGAGAAATGAAACAAACTTCCATTGAGAGAAGTCTGAGTAGCTGGGATGGGTTGTGCTTTCCATCACTGGGTCTATGATGACTTGTCTTCAATATCAGAATCATCTTCGTGATTACTGATAGATTATGCATTGACCCGGTTTTTGCCTAAGGTTGCATGGAGGCCTTCTTTCTTCACACCCTTTATCCTTGGATTTCTTTTTAATTCTTCAACCCCTTCAATGTTAAACCAACGCATCCTCATTATCACCTTGTTGGGTTTGTTCCGGTGATAACTCATGCCTTGGATAACATTCTTCCCGTTCTTACTTTACTCCTATTTTCAGTCATACCTAAGGACTTGTATTCTATGTAATGGTTTCTGTGTCACTGGGTCGATCTCCTCTGGTTATGCTGGATCAATGGAACAAATTCCTAACCTTAACCGCCTATATTACACAATAGAAACAACAGTTGGTCGGCTTGGTTAGCACATTATGTGTTTTGTGTATCACAAAAAGCTACCCTACACATTATAATCAACATTATGAAAGAGTTTGTACATTCGAGATCGAGAACGGCATTTTTATTAAGCGATCTTATCCATTAATTAAGCAGTATTGATACATTTTAATTCACTATTCTCCCTCAAAAAATTGCAAATGTGTGACAATTTTTGACTTATTCAAGTGAATTTAAATATAATATAATGTACGTTGATCCATTTTTAGTCTAACGAAAACCATGGAGAATAGGTATGATTGCTAGAGGAATAATGTCAAAATTTTATACTCCCCCTCAATAAAAGATTAGAGTGAAAACTTAGAGTGAGAGTTTGTTGAGCAGACAATTTGAAAGATTTTGAAATTTCTTTCTGAAAATATGTTGAAAATTGTGCTCAACAAAAAATGATTTTAGATTTATCTTATTAGTTATCATTTCCTTTGTGCTTCTCTTGAGCATTCAAAACTTTGAATGTTTATATTACTAGGCTTAAGACTGGTGTGAACTTTTCGTTGTTTAGGAATAATGTGCATAAATGAACATTTTTCTTTCTTTGAAGTCCGAGTCCTAAGCTGACATTTACATAAAAGTCATAGATAAAAATTTGAAGAGACATGTTTTGAAAGCATTTGAAACTCTAGCTCGAACTTCATTTATTCACTCGTGTTAATATTAATCAACATTTCTAGGTGCACAAATGTTATCGATTGATGAGAGACATGTCGGAGAAGAATATTTTTGGTATTTTTTTTGAAATTTTTTTGATTTTATATTTTTCTTTTATAGGTTTTATATTTTTGTATTTTTCTTTTCTGATAAATATATACAATTGTGTAATGTTTTAGACACACAAAATAAGATATGAGAGAATGTGTCTAAAAGCATTAAAACTAGGTTTTCAAAAAGCTCCCCCTCAAAGATTGATCCACTTATAAAGAATGATTCAAATTTTGAAAGCGACACGAGAAGGGAATGTTGAACACAGAATTTTGAAAGATTTTGAAAAATCTTTTTGAAAATTCTTGAAAAATTATGTTCAACAATTTTGAAAACAAGAAGATTTCTCTTCTTTTAAATGTAAAGCGCACTGAAGCGTACACTCCCTATTTATCTGAAGCTTGAGTTATGCACTGAAGTATACATAAGCCATTGACTTGAGCTAACAAATATTGAATGTTTTGAAACTAGCTCAAGACCGAAAAGATTTCTCATTTTTTTGTTAAGGATAAAAGCACTGACACATACATTTTCCTTTTATCTGAAGAACGGGTTGCAATCTGACATTTGATTACAAGCTATTGCAGAAAGCTCATCAATTGTGACATTCATTGTCTCCATGAATTTCTTTGTCCGTTGGTTTATATTCAGAAAGCAATGGAATTAGCAGAGTATCCAACCCCTTTTGACAACCTATCAGAGAGAAAGTTGAATTTGGAAACCGTTTGCTTATAGGTTCGTGAGGGTTAAAGGAACATGCATTATCACCTTTAGAGAAGTCAGATTGACACACAGATTCACTAGTAGCAATTATTTTTCCTTTAAGGTCAAAAATTCTTCTAGTTGGTTACCACCTAAGGCAAGATCTAGGTGTACCAGGCTTAAGTGAAGCAAGTCTTTCTTTGGACCCTACCTTTTTAGGTTTCTTGACTTTTGCCTTATGTTTATTTTGATTTGCACTTTTTAAAACATTAGCACTTTGGTTTTTCATTCTAGATTTCATGCCATTCACATACTGAAGCACACATTCATCATGATTAGTGGTAATTAGACATTGCTTACATGTAGCACAAATAAACTCATATTTTTCATTTCGAATTGCAAGCTTAATGTTATTACATTCAGATGACGTATGGTCCACATAGTTAGAAGGCTATAACGCTGGCTTTTACTACTCTTAGACCTAGAAGGGACCTTATCATTCTTAGGATTGTTCCTATGCTGTGGTCTTCTGGTCCTAGTGGTGCTTTCAACATTTTTAGGAGAGAAAGCATTTGTGTTAGGATTTACATCTTTCTTAGTGATGACATGAGATTGTGAAACAGTGATCAGTTTTGTCCTAATGCTGGCTTTTACATGTTTGTTAGGCACAAAGTTGTCTATCCTAGAAGTTTTACAAGAATCAATCCTAAACATGCCAGGGGCAATCACATTGTCATTTTTCACAACTTTTGATTTTTTGGTGATAGGTACTGAGTTTGAAGTGACTGGTTTTGAAGAATCATTTGACTTATCAGCCTTTTGTAGAACCTGCGTGTTTGAAAATTTTGGACGTTCAGATTGAAATGTATTCGGTTGCCTCACAACAAAATTATTTCTGAGAGGCTGCAAAAACGATCTCCCCAAGATTGATTGATTTTCAAACTTAGTATTCACACTCGTACCTTTGGTGGTGTCCTTTTGTTCATAAGCCTTATCAAATAACTAACTTAGCATTTTCATAGATCGTGTCTTGTAATTTATCTTGCAAAGAGTCAATTGTTGATTTTGTTTGAGCCCGTATCACTGAGATAGAGTCAAACAGGTTTTTGTATGTTGTCATAAGATGTTCAATTTCTCTTACATAATTCAAAACCTAAAACTCTAATTCCACGTTCTCATTTTCTAGTTTCTGAGACAAAGGATCAAGGGTATCTGATGCACATGTAGTATCCTTACTTTTACCCTTGAGATCTCCCAACTGAGCTTGCAACTGTTCGATCTGTTGCTGCATGTCATTATGAGCTTTATCATATAAAATTTTGTCATATTTGCATTCTTTACATTTTTTATACCAATCATTCCAAAGTTTAGCATATTCATTTTCCTTTTTAATGATACAATTCTCAAATTGTTCTTTCGTACGTTCAAGCTCAGTTTGGAGATTTGATGTATCTACAACAGAATTACTTAGCACAATAGACATAATATCGTGAGAGACGCTCAATTTCAAATTTCAAAGCCTTGTGTTTAGTAAGAGATTCATCAACTTCGTTTGCAAGAGATTTGAAGTCTTGAACAAATTTGGCTGCTTCTTTCAAAAATTGTACTTCAAAATTTTGATGTCTAGCATCAACTTGGTTGACGATAGGGAAAATTTTATCTTTTAAAATTTTGTGAATCTCTTGATGAACAGAAGATGACCAATTGTGTATATCCAAAGTCATTTTTAGTTTGACAACACGCTGAAGAGTCACAATGGTACTTTTTACCTCATTTAGAAATTTCCGTGCAACACTTGGTGTAGTATCATCTGAAAATTCTTCATTTGGTATAGAAATTGATTTAGAAATAGTGGCCATTTTGGAAGTATTTGAAAAATACAACTCTTCATGTGACATGGCCTTTTGAGAAAAAAAACCCCCGAAAGATGATTAATCTTTGTATAATTTGTCGGTTTTATTTCTTTGTTCAATTGTTTCATTTTAAGCGACTCTTTTGAGCAAGTTGCAGTGTTTCCTCAGAATCATACACAGCACAAGGATCATGTTTTTCTAATAGAAATTTGCCAATATACAAACTCTGTTGTTTTGTGCTGAGCTTGCTTGAGATAAAAAGTATTTTGATAACCCAAAGCCATTTTATGTTTAGTGTGGTAAAACGAGTCTGGTTTAGGTGAAAGCATGTGCATCGTTTGAATCGATTGACCTGTTTTAACCAAAATGTTATCTAATTCATTTATCTTATGCTCAAGTTGAATTTTTTTATAAAGAAACTCGTCTTCGCGTATTTTGAAATCAGACTTCAGCTTTTTCTTTTCTTCTTGAAGTTGATTTTTCTTTTGAAAGCATGTTATTTAAATTTACAATTTCCTCATTTAAAGTCGTGTTATAGCAGAACTTAAGTGAAGTGCATTTACCTTTTTAGTAAGACATTGATCTTGATAAACACACTTTTGGTAACACCTTTCAAGTTTGTCATATTTCTCTTAATTGTTTTCCAAAAACTTTTCTTGATTTTTATATCTAGCAAGCTCAGTGGTCAATTCAGTATTTGTTTCTTTGATTTTGCGATTGACCATGTTGACTTTCTCAACTTCTATGGCTAAATTATTATATAATGAATCATATAGAGCACGTGTTTCTTCAACAGTAGCAGGATTTTGTTCTACTGTTTCCCTATTTTGTTCCATACTAGAAACCGCAGAGATAACATTACTGTTATTCTATTGAACTTAGTGTGGTTCAGGAATGGGCTCGTGTAGATCAGTATACTCCTCCTCTTGAGTAAACATATTAAATATCTCATTATTATAACAATGATCGTATTTGTGTACCTTAGCTGATCCATCTTAGTCATAGATGGGAGCTTTGTCAATCTGAGTACCCGATGTCAATGCTTGCTGCAAATTAGCCATCAAAATGCATTTTGCATTGACTTCCTTAATCTCTTCAAGATCTCCTATAGCAGCCATGAAATTAAATTCCTCAGCTTGGAGTTGGATCCCTGCCTCTTCCTTTTGAGCAATCAATAACTATGTCTGAGATAAGCAGCATCCTTTTTTTGTGGTTTGATTGTGCAATTCCTAGCAAGATAACCCAATCCTCTGCAGTTGTAACACCTTATCTGATTACCGTTGTTCCCATTTGGATTTAGATTAGCAATCTCCGTAACAACAATAAGCCCATTCTCTGAATGACCGAATTTTGAACTGCATTCTGAACAACCTGATTCCCGACATTCTATACTGTATTACACCCATTCTGATTCCCAACATTCTGCCCAGCCTACTGTCTAAACTGATTCCCACCATTACCTCCAACCATCTGCATATGCCTGTCTTGACCCACATTCATACCCGACTGAGCAATCTACCTATTAAGTGGGTTTGATTAAATTCTCTGGTTGTTGTTGGTTGGTGTTGAGTAGTTTAGTTTGAATGCCTTAGCCATTAAAAGAAGTACCATGTTCATTGCAGTTGTGGGATCTGTGATGTCTTCGAGATTTGACATTGGTTGTTGCATGTAGTTCTGGTTGAATGTAATTCTGAATGTAGTTCTGGTTGAATGATGGTTGTGGGTTATAGTTGTTGTTGTTGGGAAGTGGTTGTTACATGTAGGTATTTGGTGATGGTTGATCTGGGTGAAACACTAGATAGTTGTACGGATTGTTGGAATTTGCCATGAGTGCTAAAGGATCATGTGTTTTTGCAAGTCGTTCAGCTCTTAAATCATCTACCTCCTTTTGATTGTATTTTAGGAAATCATACAATTGATTGTAATCTGCTGTATGCAAGTCCTTTGTTTGATTAACAATGGTAACATGTCGACTCCATTTTGGTTGTAAGTTGTTTAGGAACTTGAGATTACTGGCAATCTTTTCTGGAAAGTGTTTATTTCTCTTGAAATCATTCATCAACTTTGAGAAACGATGATAGTAAGACTCAATCGATTCCCCATCAGTGGAAGTAAACATTTCCCAATCATTAAACAACTTAGCCTTCTTCTCTTGAATTCCAATGTCAAAACCTTTCATCATTTGCTGAACACGTAACCAGATTTCCTGAGCAGTTTCACAACTATCAACAGCAGCATAGATATCTTTTGGAAGACCGAGAAGAATAGTCTGAATGGCTTGATCATCTGCTTTAACCTGTTTAAGTTACTTTTTCGTGAGTTCATTGTCTGCTCAAGAAAGGTTTCATTCACAGGAACTTTACTATTTTGATCGCCTGGTTCAAGAATCATTCGTCTGACATATGGACCATTTATAATGGAATTGTAGATTAACTTTCCATTTGGTCTACTCTTAGCATAATGAAGAAGACAAGAAGACCATAGAACATAGTTCTCTTAATTAAGCATAAGAGGGCGGTTTTCGAAACCAGCAACGTAAATGTCTTGTTGAGTCGACATTGCATAAGTGATGTGAAATGATATGTAAGGATTGTTTTAGTAATTAGCGGTTGTTGTAATAAAGTGAGAGGTTTGATTAAGTGATGATGTAACACCCCCAAAATGGGTCACAGCAGAATAAGGATCTGGGGCATGTTACTTCAAGATCAACAGCACAAGATATATATAAGAACAACACAAAAAGTCATTTAAATTGATACATTAGATTTAATTATAAGACATAATACAAAAGCATAAAGC
>BQNB010153067.1:0-15686 GCA_026074375.1 Tanacetum coccineum
ACTTTACCTACTTACCGCTTAATGACAATTTATACACTTGTAGTCTACTTGTCCAACTATCCAATGGAATCAAAACGTTATTCGTTGAATTATCTAGTTTCACCTTCTAGTCAACACGATCACTAAACCATTGGCAATATCCAAGTAACTAGTTAAGCTTGAAGCGTATCGTAGACACATATTTAGAAGGACAATATTTGTGATCCTATAATTCTAGATGTATAAATTACTATAACAAGAGCTATCCCAGTCTCTAGATTTACTTGGTCTGTATCACTAGATCCAATTGAATGATAGGTCGCATACAAAAGCGCGTAAACAAGTATAAATTAATAAACATAAACAAGCATTCAACGATAAATCAAGAAACCGAGATAAACAAATACCAAACATTCAGATCTTCATAATAATGGCTAATACTCGAATATAACACCCCGTGTTTTAGGACAATGTACGACGTTGATAAAGTCACTATTTATTTTTTTGTATTGTACGCGTTTGTTTTTAATGGAAATCGTTAAGTTAAATCGCGTAAGCAAGAAATAATCAGTTAACGTAAACGGGCATCAAGCAAATTATTGTTTACGTCAAACAAGGGTTAAGTAATTATTTTGAGGATAATTATTAACATTACACAAGTTATTTTATCGGATACGTGAAAGTGTTTACGTTTCACGATAAATGACAATTAGGTTTTCCCGGAAACCCTAAAAATTAACGTACGCTTCAACAAATACCTACGTTTATATACAATGATCGAAGTTTATAAAACTTTATGCATATGTATATATATATACACGTTTCATATGTTTATACAAGATAACAAATACTTTACAAAATAACCAAGACTTTACAAGTAAACTTTTATATAAAAACTACACTTTACATTTTTATATAAAACTTTCACTTACACTTTTCTTTATAAAAACACAAGTAAACTAAAAAGAAATAAAAGAAAATAAGCTAGGAACATCATCCCTAAACTTCATGGGATGATTCCCATTAGGAGGAACCAAGAGACATAAGCTTTAAAGCCCTTGTTTCCCTCCTTTCTTGTCCCCTTGAACCCACGGTCAAACCCCCCTCCCCCTTGATTTTTCTAGTCAAACTTAGCCACTAGAAATATCTCATAACCTTTTCCTATAAATACATGCATGTGTATGTGAAGTTTCATACATCTTTTTACTTATGAAACTCATTTTCTTTCTCTCTTTTCCTTAGCCAAAACCCACGGCTCATTAAGCCATCCTAAACAAATCATACAAAATTTTTCTACAATCCATACAAGCCTATACACATCAATCCTAAGACACACTAAGGTGTTTACAAGCATTGGTTCTTCATTTGCAAGTATTAAGGAAGAAAAGGAAAGATTAGGGTTTCAAACCTAATCTAGGGTTTATAAGCTTGTAAGCTTTGGTTTTGAATCTAAACACGGGTTTAGCACTTATTTCTCATCTCATACATCATCCCTAAGGTCTTCCTAATTCCTTTATACTTTTTATTATCATTATTTTATGTGTAATATGTTATTTATGGCTAAATCACCACTAAGGACTTTTTAATATGTAAAATGAGTTTTCACTTATGTTTATGAATTTATGCACTTATTCTTATGTCATATGGTTATATATATCATGGAAAAATGAATGTAAAAGTATGTTAACATATGGTTTAAGTATAAACATGTTTAAATAATCAATATATAGTATAAATTAGGGTTTCTAAAATGTCCTAAAAACAAGTTTTAAACACATTTTGGAAATAAATATCTTAGGGGCCTCCCCCTTCTCCCCCCCCCCCCCCCCCCCCTTCCCCCCTTTTTTTTAAGATCGAATATTTACATATATGTTTTATGATTTTTAATACTACTACATGTCACAAGGATCGTGGGTTCATAAAGAACTATAAAAACGATTAATAACGAAATAGATTCCGCCATTTACAAGTTTACGATAGTTAATACTTTTATAAAATAATTTTTATAAAAAGTACTATTCATTACAGAAACATATACTTTATAAACATCAATAATATGATAAAACTTTCAATTACGAGAACGTGCTCGAAAGAATCGCTAAAAATGAAGCTATAACGAATAAGATACGACAAAAACGGGTTTTACGTTAATTAAAAGTATAAAACTAATTTTATAGCTGTTGTGAACAGTAAAAACACTATTCATCACAGAATCTCAAAAACCTAAAAATGTGGTTTTTATGGACTCACTTCGTCTTATTACGAAAGTCATGGCGTAAGAAAGCGAGAACGGCTTAAATGACAAAGTTATGTCATTTTTACTAAAGGCGTGATTATAAACATTTTTACTTTATAATCACGATTTCACTTAAACAATTAGATGGTGATATAGCTATATAGAATATTACGTGGTTATCAAAGTGCTATAATACTAGGGAGTTTCATAATGAGGCCTCTTCGGATGGCGTATCGACGAGTTGTTGGATTTACGATTTAAAGTGTCCTAACTCCTCGTGCGTCATGTCATGACCTCTTTAATTATGATAGCCCGAACGATAGTACGATGTAACAACTATAGGATTATATTATGTTATTAATATAAGTACTCGGTACTTATACGACCTATATTGAATTAGGTTGCATTCGGGAATAATCGTGAAGCATTCCCACACTTGATATAAATTATCAGATCACTCACTTGAGGTGAGTTCATAGCCCCACACTTTTTACAGTTTTACTGATTTACTATTATTTGGGGTGGAAACATGCTTTGTTTTACAAATTGGACGCAAGTGGATATTTTGCATTGATTACAGTTATGTCCTAAAGTAGCGTATAACCCATAGTTCAGCCCACTCCAAATCCCCCCCCACCCCCCCCTATGATCTTGATTTGTCAATAGCATAGTATGTTAAGTTGGGAATTACATTATTCTGAGCGCGTAATGTTATTTAATAGATATATTGGGAACGACCTCCCGTTCGGGTGGATGCTATCATCGGAACTAACGTTATAGCTGTCAGATTTCAGGGATAATTCGGGTTAGAAACTCTTTTCGGGCTGTGTAGCAATATTTTGCGAACAAGATGTTGAGCTTTAGTGTCACTGAGCTTAGTGGAAATGGACACTATGGTTTTGTGATTGTGTGCATATGTTGTAACATCACGGATAGTCTTGCGGTCTGCATAATAAAAAAAAATAAATTTTAAATACATAAACCTAGTATTCACCATATTTTTGTTGACGTTTTAAGGCAAAGTTTTCAGGAGGTCAATAGGCATGAGGTGCCAAGATGCATTGGGTTAAGTTTTGGATTGCTCGCTAAAGATTTTATATCACATATTTAGGAAAAATTTAGTCATCTTTTGTAATATTAAACAAGGAACAAGTGAAGTATACGCTTTTGTCCCCCTAATATGCTTTTTAATTAATCCAATGTATCATTTAAACGATTTTTGTGTCGATCTTATATATTTCTTGTGCTGATTGGTCTTGAAGTATTCATGCCCCGGACCCTTATTCCGCTGCGAGCCATTTTGGAGGTGTTACACTTACCTTCAGTAATGGTGGGATTTTATTGCATTGCTTATTAGTGTGGTGTTTAAACCTTGGATGTGATCGCACCATTTGGTAAGTTACTTCATCATTACCATTGTAAATGGTAATCATTCACAAACAGTCTTGACTTTAATTCGAACTTCTTTAAGAACGGTTGCCAAACAATTAACATCGCCCATTCCTTCATCATGATAAGCATCCATATCTTCCAAAACTGCAAAGTCAGTCACAACAGAAAAGGTTCTAACAAAAATAGGCGCATTCATTAAGGCTCCCACAACATTATCCCCTTTGTACACTATCTTATCTTTCATTATTGAATTATGAAACTTTTTGAACTTCACATTGACGTACAATAACGGGAAGAAGTTGAGTGTGTAAATTCAAATCCTATTTTCTCATGCATGATAACTTTAAATTGTGAGGCACAATCTTTATGGATCTTCTTTTCATCGTCTCAATAACTAGGGTAATCATTAATTCCAGTATCAAGATCTTTATTCCTAGTTCTAAATTCCTCAATTACCTTACCTTCCTCAATGGTGGGCATTAAATCATCACCTTGATTTCTCCTAATCTCAAATGGTTCATTTAGATCATTTAGCTCGATGTAATCTTCTAAGAAAGGGTCTAATGATCTATTTAACACCATATGTCTATCCCATTAGCATTGTTCTAATTCAAGATTCCATTCTTTCTCTCAAACTTAGCATGTAGACCCTCTTAATTAAAACTACTAGCGAGATTACACTTTTTTGAAAATAATCTTTTTTTTCCCAACTCTTTTAAGTAATTCTTTCTTTCTATAAACCATCAATTTTTGCTACGGGCGGTAGACATAAGTGGTCTTCTAAGGATCAAAGGAGGGGGGAGGGGGGGACTCACTTCTTTGATATCTCGGAGCATATCTAGATTATAAAAGTCTTATGGGAAAGTAAATTTTACCATTTCTTACTAGTATTTTTTCAGCATTTCCTTTTGGGTATTTCAATGTCCCAATAGCACTAATTCCACTGTTTGCTTAGTGTGAGCTAATTAACCTATTCCTAAGTAAGCGTCGGTCATTAGAGGCAGTACACTACACTGCTCCTAAGTCAACAAGGGGCATTATCACGAAGCTAAAACATTGTTAATTAAAGCAAGGTAAAGTGAAACTTCCTAGGTCTTTTTCCTTTTAGGGTATGGATTCATCGATTTATGAAGCTCTAGAGTAAGCTTCCGAGAATTGTGGTCCATAAGACCCCTTATTTCCATCACAGTAGTAACCATTCAAACGACTTGGAAATGAAATCGTCGTTTGTCTTGTCTCGTACATGAGTGTACGGTTCTGTCCAGTGGATACGGCGTATTGGGGAGATCCAATACGTCGTAACGGGTATGTGAATATGCTTATTAGTAAAGATCGACTTGACATGATCTCTCGAGTTCGTTTCAGTCGAGCTAGGTAGACTTCCAAATCCGCTTTCCTGTAGTACCTTGCTCATTTGCCCGATTTGTATTTCTAATGTTTTAATTAATGCTCCTTGGTTCCTTATGGCAGCATTCATTGAAGCTCAGATTTCTTTGATCAAGTCAGAGTTTTCCTTGTGTCTTTTTGCTGATTCTCCCATAAATTTGCTCAAGGTATCTTCCATTGATTGCCTTCGTTCTTGATACGAAGGATTTGCGTTGTTCCTTTGATAAAATCCTAAAGCTGTTGCTCTATATCCCCCACCTTGAAAAGGTCCACCAAATTACGTGTAGTAAGCTTCTTTTTGGGTTTCCCCTTCTTCTTTTAGTGGGCAATCTTTGGTGTAATGGGGTCCTTTTCATTGTTCACATCCTACTTGAGCAGCATAAACTTTTTCATTCACCTTTTTTATCTCTCTTCCTAGATTGTTCAGTTGTGCTTGTATAGCAGCCAGTCTGTTAAAAGTCTCAGTACTTCTTCCTCTAGATGTACCATGTAACACCCCCAAAATGGGTCGCAGCGAAATAAGGATCCGGGGCGTGTTACTTCAAGATCAACAGCACAAGATATATATAAGAACGACA
Organism: Tanacetum coccineum; assembly: GCA_026074375.1. Taxonomy (NCBI): domain Eukaryota; kingdom Viridiplantae; phylum Streptophyta; class Magnoliopsida; order Asterales; family Asteraceae; genus Tanacetum; species Tanacetum coccineum. The sequence continues at coordinate 5,572 of BQNB010153067.1, forward strand.
CAAAAAGTCGTTTAAATTGATACATTGGATTTAATTATAAGACATAATACAAAAGCATAAAGCTTTACTTGTTCCTTGTTTAATATTACAAAAGACAACAATACATTTCCCAAAATATGATGCACATAAATCTTTAAGTGTGCAATCCAAAATGTAATCCAATGCATCCTTGGCACCTCGTGCCTATTGACCTCCTGAAAACATTGCTTAAAACGTCAACAAAAATGTTGGTGAATTCATAGGTTTATGTATTTAAATTTTGCAGGACCGCAAGACTTTCCCGTGATGTTACAACATATGCCAACAATCACAAAACCAGATTACTGTTGCACTAAGCTCATGACACTGAAGCTCAACCTATATTTGCTATTTTAGCAGTTATTTTGCCCGTACAGATGTTGTAACCCGCAACATCCAAGTCCGACATGGTCAACGTTCTTTTATGTTCCCGGTTGATAGGCGAATCACCCAAACGGGGAGGTTAATCCCAATAGATCTATTTATAACATTCGCGCTCACATAATGCAATTAACAACTACATCTATGCAATTGACAGTTCATGATAATGGGCTCAGGAGGGTTATCGCTACTTAGGCAAACACATAATCAATATATTTTAAAACACTTGCGTCCACTTTATAAAACAAAGCATGTTTTCACCCCAAATAATAATTGGTAATCAGTAAAACTGTAAAAAGTGGGGCTATGAACTCACCTTGGTACTGATAGTCCAAATAAAACACAGATAAAACGTCACGCAAAACGTTTAGATGCAAATATTTATTATTGAAGGGTTAGTATAAGTACTGAGTACTTTAATTAATAACATTGAATATAATCTTATAGTTGTTACATCGTACTATCGTTCGGGCTATCATAATTAAAGAGGTCATGACATGACGTACGAGGAGTTAGGACACTTTAAATCGTAAATCCAACAACTCGTCGATACGCCATCCGAAGATGCCTCATTATGAAACTCCCTAGTATTATAGCACTTTGATAACCACTCAATATTCTATATAGCATAATCACCGACTAATCGTTTTAGTAAAATAATATTTATAAAGTGAAAACGTTTATAAATATATTTTTCATAAAAATGACCTAATTTGGTCGTTTTAAGTCCGTTGCTCGCGTTTCTTACATCCACGTCTTTGTTGTAAGACGAGTGATCAAAATATTACATTTTCAAGTTTTTAAGATTCTAGTTTGAATAGTAATTTTACTATTCACAACAGCTAGTTTGTCGTTTTTAGTTTTAATTAGCGTAAACTTGTAATCGTAATAACTTATTCGTTCTAATCCCGATTTCAGTGATTCCTTCGAGTACGTCTTTGTTATTAAAAGATGTATTATATTTTTATAAAGTTAATCCCACTGATGAATAGTGCTTTTTACTGTTCATAGTTTATAAAATTACTTTTATAAACTTTAATTATCGTAAACGTATAGTTTATTCCGTTTTAGCTCATTTTTTAGCGTTTCTTTGAGTATCGATCTCATAAATTTAAAAGTTATTATCATATTTTAGATGTTTAAAAATATTAGTTTCCGTATTAAATAGTATCTTTTATAAAAATAGATTTTATAAAAGTGTTATAGTCGTAAACTCGTAATTAACGTATCTTTTCGTATAAATTGTTTTTTGTTTCTTAATCATTTTGGATCGTCACGAGAAGTATTATTTTTATATTTGTAAACTTACCTATATGAGATTCGAATTTAAAACAGCCCCTAAGTATTTTGTGTATAACTTATAAAAACCTTGCTTATGTCTATTAATTAGTTTTAGTAGTTTAATATAGAAACCTAATAACATTTTTAACCACTTGCCTCTACTTATAATAATTGTCTACTTATATATTGTCCAAGTTTATCCATAGTCCTTATAATGTCATTGTAACAAGTTTAACAATTTAGTTTCATTACTTTCACATGTGAATGATTAAGTAACCTTATTAAACCTAATTATTACCATAAATTTGTTTTATACTTAAAACAATGTTAACTACTTTTACATTCTTTTTCCGTATATATATATAACCATATGACATAAGAATAAGTGCATAAATTCATAAACATTAAGTATACTAAATTTACATATTAAAAAGTCCTTTGTGGTGATTTAGCCATAAATAACATATACACATATAAATAATGATATTAAAAAGTAATAAAGGAATTAGGAAGCCTTAGAGATGATATATGAGATGAGAAATGAATGCTAAAACCGTGTTATAGATTTCAAAAACCAAAGCATACTAGCTTATAATAAATATATTGGTTTGAAAACCATAATCTTCCCTTTTCTTCCTTAATCCTTGCAAATGATGAACCAATGCTTGAAAACACTTTAGTATGCCTTAGGATTGATGTGTAAAGGGTTGTATGGATTGTATAAAAATTTTGTATGATTTGTTTAGAGTGCTTAAAAATGCCGTGGGTTTTGATGAGGAGAGAAAGAAAGTTTTTGTGATTTTTGGTTAAGTATCTATGAAAGAAAGAGTGCATGCATGCTATTTATAGTGAAAATATCTAACTAACCTAACCATGGTCACTTTCTAACCCTTGCACAAGGTTAATTTGCCAAGTGGTTCATGGTGTAAGAGTTGGTTCCCTATGATCTTTCTTAAGCTAGATATTTTGAGCAAGTTGAAAATTCTTGGTCCTATCTTGAAAATTTCGGCCACATATACATATATGTGATGTTATATTGATTATTTTGGGTATTGGGTATAATCGTGGGTATTCGTTTAAGCGTAGTTAGGTTTTGGTGCTTCCGGGAATGCCGAAACGCGTTTTATCGCGAAACGTAAGCATTTTACGTAGCCAATAAAAATAAGATGAACAAAGTTATTAATTATCCTCATAATAATCATATAACACTTGCTTGATGTAAATATTTAATTGTTTAATGCCCGTTTACATTGAATGATCATTTTTAGCTTACGCGATTTAACTTAACGATTTCCATTAAAAACAAACGCGTACAATACTAAAAATAAATAGTGACTTTATTAACATCATACATTGTCCTAAAACACGGGGTGTTATATTCCATTATGCCATTTTTGAGAGTATTTTGCCATTTCTTGGATGGCCTTTTTAGCATCTGTAGCTGTCTTAGTTGGAATGGCACCTTTTGAGTCAAGAATATGTCGTGTTGGAACATATAACCCATTGTAGAACAAAATTACCTCCTGCATCTCAGTCAAATAGTATTGAGGACACTTCATCAAGAGTTCCTTAAAGCGCTCCCATGCTTGATAAAGGGTTTCATCTAGTTCTTGCTGAAAGTTGTTGATTTCCTCCATTTTCTTCGCAGTTCAACCAGGTGGGTAATATTTGTTTGAAAACTTAGTTTTAAGATCTTCCCAAGTTTTGATCGAAATAGTTGGTTTGTTTCTTAGCCAACGACTTGCAGATCCGGTTAAGGATATAGGGAAGACTCGGAGCATTAGTTGATCCTCAGTGATGTTAGGAACGTGGAATAAGTCAACAATTTCGAGAACTTTCTCAATGTGTTCGTTCGCATCATTATCCGAACCGCTAAACGTGTTTTCTCAAAGCTCCTTAAGAAATTGGCCTTTCAGTTCAAAACTATCCTTTCCTCAATCTTAGGCCTAGCAACTCCCGATCCATAGTCCGTTCGGGTCTTGCTCATGTATTGCTCTATGGTTTCCGCCATTGCTTCCGCTTCTTCTTCCTCCGAGTATTCTTGGTCAGAAAATAAATTGAAATCAGGTGATCTCAATTCGTCAAGGCTTAGTGTAACACCCCCATTTTTATATATCTCAGTGGAAGGGTCATTTGGGGTGCTACGTCATAATATAACAACTCAAGCATAGAAAACGACTCGAAAAGAGACGTTTTTAAATACATTCATTCAAAATAAAAGTTACATCATAGGTCCCAAATTGTTTCATAATTCATACAACATTTTTGCAAATCATCTTCGAATGACTTTTATTTAATGGGCCTTCAAAACATTTAGGTTTCCATAAGCGACACCAAAATCTCATTGCCCTGAACTTACCTTCAAGGGGGACTGAGATAAAACATGCTAAAACGTCAACAGTAATGTTGGGTGAATCATAGAGTTTATATTTATATTTAAAACATATAAAATTTTTCGAACACAAGTATCATTTCTCATATTCATCTGGAATAACGAAGTGGCCAATCAAAGTTATATCGGGGGATTATTTATAAGACTCTGACATTGAACGGTCTCCATTATTCATTTATGGTGGGGTTCCCAAAAGGTATGCCTACTATACACCCTCGATATGAGTGCATAATTTATTCTCTATACAACGCATCCTGGTTGTGTATATTCCCGACTCTTGAGATAGCCAGTGTTACGGATTGGTGGGTGGTAGCTCCAAAAGTACTATTTATGTATAAAGCGTATGTCATTTCCCGGCAATTAACAATCTCATGATTTCAGTTGTTTTTTCTTTTATCTAGCGAGTTAACGCTACCCTTCTATTAATAATCAGGAAAACTAGATACAATCTACCTTGTGTTCTATTTTTAAAAACAAGCATGTTATCTCACTCGTGGGTTTATAAAACAATTTAAGTGTAAAATGCGAGGATATGTACTCACTTGGTGGATGTAGGACGAGTATATCGATGAATAAAAACTTCGGATGTAGGCGTGTCAATCAACCAAGACCTATACAAATTGTAACGGGTATTAGGTTTCTAGTCGATAAAAATTATCAAAAACTCATAAATTAAATAAGTATGTATATATATACATGTATTTTATATGATGATCATGACCCAATGATTTAATTATTTCACACTTAGGTTTTTCTAGGTTTTTAACTAGTTTCTATTTGCCATTTTTACTCTTATGATCCAATATATCCCAAAAAGCCCAATAGGCCCATTAGTAAGTCCATTAAGTATTTAGGTTGATATTATTAACCCAAAACCAGGTCTTAGCCCATTAATTAAGCCCAAGTGGGTTGGGCTTAAAGTCAAATCCAATATGTCTATTTTAATATATTGGGCCTAGTGGCCTAATTGGGCCTTATGGCCCATTCAAGCTTGTAAATGAGTCTTATTATAAATTTTTAGATTTTAGTTAACTTTTAAAAACTCCCAAGAAGTGGGTCCTACCACCTCAGGTTTTAGTTGTAAAAACATTTTATTAGTTATAGTGTTCGTGTAGACGTAAAATTTTATATACGTTTAGGTTTACAAAAATAGTCGTATTTTAATAACCGTAAATGATATAATTGAAAACTTTATATCCTTAGTTTCATAATTAAGTATATATTACAGATCCAAGACCCTTTTTGTACTTAGTTTAAGTATACTTATACATATGAACAAATTTACTAAATTAATGGGCACAAAGTTATAAATTCGGACTTAAATCTCACTTTCATCATTTTTGATTCCATTTACAAACCATAATGAATTGGTTGATCATCCAATTGATCCAGAACCTACATGATTTTTTACTAAGGTTCATAAGTTTTATCTTTTTTACCAACGCACGTACGTAAGTATGGACTTTTTGTACCATCTGTATAGCAAGGTCAGAATCAACTAGTTTTAGTATATTTAACCATAACTTACTCAAATTTTACATTCCAATGGGGATCTAATTTGCTACATGATCACAAGACATTTTTCTACAACCTAGAGTGTTCAAATCAACTCTCAAAGTTACTCAAAATTCCAGAACTTACTGTTAACATCAGCCCATAATTTTTAGTGATTTCTAGCTAGTTTCAATAGTTGATTAAGCCATTTTTAACCTAGATCTATGCATGCATGGACAATTTCACCTCTTGATCATCATATATCATACATATTACTATACAAAGGAAAATCAAAAATACAATAATAATGAAAACAAGTAGAGTTTTACCTAAATAAATGATGAGAATGATCAATTGATCAAAAAAAACAATTATAACCATTCTATTCTTACTTGGGATCTTCACCCAATATATTTTAGACACAATTTTCATTACCCAAAAACTTGATAAAACTTTTGTTTATGTTCAGCCCAAATGTATGTTAAACTTCTTTGGAATATTCTTCAAATCACCACAAAGAAATCAAACATTACACTAGGTAGTCATATTCACTAGTGTGCTCATTATTTGATCTTTAAGTTTTTGTAGATTTGGTGTTTATGTTGGTGTTTGGTGGCGTCAAGAGCAAGAGAGGGAGAGAGGAGTGCAGAATTTTGATGAAGATTATAAGTTATGTGTGTATGTGTTGGTCACCCTCATCTATTTGTCTCTTATTCCAATTCCCATTTATCCAAGCATGGAATAATACTTTCTTAGTTCTTCCATCCATTTCATATGTTTATCAAATGACGAATTTACTTGCGATATGAATTCGAGTGGATCAATCCCCCAGTTGTCTCCTTCGTCCAACATTTCATCTTCTCCATCGTATGATTCGAGATAAAATTTACAGAAAAATTTCTCAATAAATTCTTCCCAAATGGTGATTTTTCCATCCCCTTCGTTTATCCACCATTGTTTTGCCTCATCAACTAGCGAGAGATGAAAGATTTTCATTTGTAGTTGATGGGAATCCACACCACGAATATAGATTGAATCAATCATTTTAAGTACCATAGCAATGTGGTTTATCACGTCTTCGTCAATCCATCCGTGGTATGCATTCACTTGTAATTCCTTTAAAAATTCATTGCTGAGTTCAATGTTAATATCGTTACTGGTAATAGAAAGATGTGATTCAGTCTGAGCCTTTTCCATGTATTTTTCTGAAACGACTTCTTATGGTTTCTTCTTCAGTCTACTAGCTCTGATAAGTACTTCCTGTAACACAGGTAAAAATATCAGCAGGATTTGCTCTTAAGAAAGATAGAAAAAATCTTGGCATGAAAATCAATAGGAATCAGTTTTTGTTCCAGATGATCGATACACCGTATCCAATGGAAGCGGATACGCCGTATTAATCAGTTGAATGAATACGCTGTATTGGACAGAAAGTTGGATACGCCGTATCCGATGGAAGTGGATACGCCGTATTCAGCTATCGACCAGAACAATGTTTTAGCAAAATAATTAAATGCGCAAACAATAAATATATACAAGCGAACAATTAAAGACAAATATACAAATATTACAGAATATACAAGAATATACACTAATCTAAATTACACTAATCCTAAGGGTTAGATCTAATCTAATGTTAAAAACCAAAATATCAAATAAAAATCAAGATTAATTTTCACTCCTCGGCAGCGGCGCCAAAAACTTGATGTGTCATTGTGTGGTGTATATTTTATTGATTCAAGTTTTAAATTTATATTTTGCCGACTAAACCAAAAATAACACTTTAACGGGCAGTGTACCCGATCGGTAGTAGTTTCGTGGTAAGTAGGGTGTCGAACACTTGAAGCGAGGTTAAATCTATCAATTTAATTAATATCTTGGTTATCTAATCTATGTTAATTCTATCCTATTCTAAAACTATGTTAGTGTTAATCCTAATTCTAACGAGAAAAAGAGGTTTTCAGCCTGAGAGACTGGCATGGTTTGGTTGGTGACTACAATCAATTCAAGGCACTTTAACCCACGCAAGCAAATAAACAAAAGATAAAAGAGCGGTCGAGCCAAATATAAGAAAACTGTATTAACCATTATTAATCCGATTAGAAAGTTGGTTTGTTTATTTAGTGCAATGATTTCTTCTCTCGAGGCGGTATATCATTCTTAAGACTTAGGCGTTACATCATCCTAAGACCTAGACACATTAATTCTGTCATAATTAAAGCATTCGCATAAAGCATCCTTATTTGTTGATTATAATCTATCTTAGGGATTAAAGCAATGGTGATCTTGTTAAACCCTAGCTCATAGAGACTTTACCCACTTACCGCTTAATGGCGATTTATACACTAGTAGTCCACTTGTCCAACTATCCAATGGAATCAGAACGTTATTTGTTGAATTATCTAGGTTCACCTTCTAGTCAACACGATCAATAAACCATTGGCAATATCCAATTAACTAGTTAAGCCCGAAGCGTATCCTAGACACAGATTTAGAAGGACAATATTTGTGATCCTATGATTCTAGATGTATAAATTACTATATGGAGAGCTATCCCAGACTCTAGATTTACTTGGTCCGTATCACTAGATCCAGTTGAATGATAGGTCGCATACAAAAGCGCGTAAACAAGTATAAATTGATAAACATAAACAAGCATTCAACGATAAATCAAGAAATCAAGATAAACAAATACCAAACATTCAGATCTTCATAATAATGGCTAATACCCAAAGGTATTAGCCGTCAAACGTCATAATAAATAGAAGAGCAATTATTTAGCCAAGGTAAACTAACCGAGTTAACGAATGATACCAAAAACTGATTGATTACTAAAGTATATGGAATTACACTATGTCTCCTATGGATTGGAATGTGTTGCAAGACCTCTTCTACTCTTTTTCTCCTTTGAAAATTGACTTTTGTGGTTTAGGTATCGAGAATATGATTTTGCATACTGAAAACTCATTTTTGAGTTTTGTATATATAGGGTCTGGAAGTCGGTTCGATACGACGTATCCAAGGATTGGATACGGCATATTGGGGGTTTCTTGGAGTAGGGACCACGCTTAATATCTTCTAGAATATTATATTCATTCCATATTTCCAATACGGCGTATTGGTCTTCTCTGGATACGGCGTATTGATCTCGTTTCCTTTGTGGTCTTTGGTGAGTGCAGGCATGACGCCGTATCTTCCTTGATGGATACGGCGTATTGGTCTTCAGAACAGTAATCTTCAAAATATCTTCATTTAAGCTCCAGAATGCGCGCCTTTTGCTAACTTTCACCAACTACTCCATAATTACTGCAATTCTCAAATGTTAACGATTAAGTAACAATTCTTTGCAATAATTATACAAAATGGGTTAATAACATGGGATAAATGATGCTATAAAATAGACGTTATTTGATGTCATCAATGGATCCTGCTGGAAGATGTTCAAGCCAGTTGCTAGCTTGATCGCGGAGGGAAAATTGAAACAAACGCAGGTGCGTTCTTATCCAATTGTCACCATTAAGGTTAAGTGAGTCCACTAGTTTTATGAAATCCTTAAGGTGTTGGTTTGGATCCTCGAACCGAAGTCTGTGGAATGAGCATCCATTTTGCACCAACCGAATGGTGTCGGATCGAAGAGGCACCACATTGTTCCCTTCGGGGAGCTCAATTGTGTTCATGTAGCCCTCGTGGCTAGGTTTAGAGTAATCTCCAAGATTACGGATAGGATTTTCGTCTTCCATGGAGGTCAACGAAAATATTTACGAAATAAATAACACAAAGAAAAGATAGACTACGAGAAAGCTAATATACTGAAAATAAAATCTCACTTGATAGGAATCAAACAAGTAGACCAAAGCTAAACAATGTTCAAAACCTAACTATTCCCCGGTAGCGGCGTCAAAAAATTAATGCGGTTGTCGTTAGACTTCAATAAGAAGTTTTACAACTCCCTAGGCAGAGTACCTAACTGTTGTAGTATCGTAAGGAAAGACTCAGGGGCTGTTATCATTCTCTAGGGGAATAGGTTGGGAAGGCTCAAACAAGATCTAACAAAGGTCTATCAGGTTAAAGGAAGTTTCTTTTTGTATTTTTATTTTATAGAAAGCAGGTAAAATCATGGTTTGAGAGGTTGGTTTGTTTCATCTAATTAAACTACTAATAATAAATCTAAACTACTTTGGTGATAACGATGTGATAAATGAACGTATTTACTTAATCATGCACTACTCCTCTGATTGCTTCTCCTAATCCTGTTGCTTTGTTAGACTTGTGATGATCTGTGTAAGTATTTCCTAAGTTATGAACGAATTACACGAACCCACTGTCTACGTAATATTCTGTTAAGGCAACTGATGTGTCATCGTGTAGGTTTTATTTTATGTATAAAGTTTTACTATTTATTTTATGCTGACTATACCTAAAAACAACACTTTAACGGGCAGTGTACCCGGTCCAGATGAAGTTTCGTGGTAAGTAGGGTGTCGATCACTTAGAGCGAGAGCGTTAATATCTAATCTATCAGTATTTTAGTTATCTAAGTTAAACCTAA
>BQNB010153068.1:0-15686 GCA_026074375.1 Tanacetum coccineum
AAATGTGATATATGTTATTTTGCCATAGACCAAATGATTATAAATGCGAGTAAGAATATAAAACACATATTGGAGAAGTGTTAATTTCGGATATATATGTTTATGTGATGTAAGGTCTATGGTAGGCTATTTATATGTCTAAGTAATATATGATGTGTATGACGATATGAGTTTAAGAAGTACTTGAGATAAGATAAATGCATAAGATTGCATTTTAATGATGAAAGTATGTGAGTCAAGGCAAGTGAATGAGTGAATGTTTAAATTATGAAAAAGTTGTTGTATTGAAATTATTATGTATTGAGAGTAAGTGCTTATATGAATTACTAATAAAAAGTTGAAGTATGATAAGTTATATAATATAGAGAACATGATAAAGTATAATGTGATAGTATGATATGATTAAGTACGACACGTATATGAATGGTAAAGAATGAATAGAGTCATGTAGATATATGAAAGGGATGTATGATGAGTAAAATGGATTAACGAGCGTGTCTTGAAGTAAACCAAATGTGAGGTTTATATACGTGAAAAGGTCTAACGGATTAAAGGATGTATTTGTATAGAATTGATCATGAGGTCAACGTGGGGTTTATATACGTGAAAAGGTCTAACGGATTAAAGGATGTATTTGTATAGAATTGATCATGAGGTTAACGTGGGGTTGACAGGAAAACAATTGATGCAATGTGGAAATGCATCTGAATATGTAATATATGAGATTGACAAGTATCATTTGGATATTTTAAAATATAATGAAAAATGATAAATTGTAAGTTAGAGGTGCGTGAGGCAATAAAAAGTAGAAATTGAAAAATATACGATTAGAAAAGTATGTAAATGAAAAAGGGGGTAAAGAATGATAAATTTAAAATTAGCTTGGATCCAGTATGAAAAGTAATGGTATCCTTCGGGATAGCCTAAGAATGTTAACAATGAACGTAATGGTATCGTTCGAGATAACCTAAGAATGTTAATGATGAATGCAATGGTATCCTTCGGGTTGGCCAAACTTGTTAAAGTGTAAAGTGAATGTTAATGGTACCGTAAGGGTACAATTAAAGTCCCTCTAAGGGAATGTGATAATGATCTAGATCTAAGGTTAAAAGGGGTTAAAATGTAACGTGGGGAAAAGTGAAAGAATAAGGGTCGATAAATGTAAAATATGAAGAAGGGTTGAAAGTAAAAGTGTATAATAGTAGTTAGGATGTTATGTCAAAAGTGTATTAGTAGGACGATTTATAATCTCCTCATTTAAATGGATTAGGACGCCTCTTCATTTCAATAAAGAAATTGTGAATCACCGAACCATAAGTTTATATTTCCTTATTTGCATTGATTGGGACACTTCTTAATGTAAATAAAGAAGTATAGATGAGTGGGCTTATGTGTCTTGCCATAGCATGAGAGAGATTAAAGAAGTAGAAAATAAGAGTCTAAAATTAGTTAGACATCGTAGGAAACAAGATAGGCAAAATAAGAATTTGTATGTGACTCTTACTAGAGACTTAAGGAGAAACCTACGTGTTAGACGTTAAGAGTATAATTCGAAGGATAAAATTTGAATTGGGGTTATAATATGCCTTATGGCATGGTGTAATGGTTATGGTGGTCGCTAAGTATTATTAGCACCCTAATGTGATTTTGGAAGGAAATAGTTAAAGTATTGAATTTTCCCAAGTGACTTATAGTCCTTGGCGAAAAATATCTAAAATGAAGTAAAGAAAACAAAGTGTTACAATGGAAACAATAATAGTAATGGTAAGATGGCTATGGTAAATATGAAAGTATTAACTAATGCTTGACTTACGTTAAGTCAGGATAATACAAATTTTTTTAAGGGACATATAGTCTTTGATTGAAAATGTAGAGTAAGGTAATTAAGAACGTTGAGTAAGAAATGAGTTAACTAAAATGATAGAACTGGAAATGGTAAATGTCACCTAATTGACGCTTGTCATTAGAAAGAGAGTATATGTGATAGAAATGAGCCAGAAGTAAAACAGGTTGAGGGTAATTAGAGGTGTTATAGCTTGGCTAGAGTTGTAAAACCATATAGGTTGATGCAAGTAGTTGAGTATTTATTTGAGAATACTAAAATGGAATGAGGAGTGAAGTATGACCAATTTTAGTTAGTATTATACGAAAGTATTTTGGGAATGAAATCTAAATAAGGGGGTAGATTTGTATCACCCCAAAACCGGGTTTTAAGCGTTTTATTACGAGAATGCCATTAGACAGTTTGACTACGACTTTTAGTAGTTTGAATGTGTTACGTATAACACCTCGTGTTTTCAAGTCATTGACGACGTCGATAAATCTACTATTTATTTTTAGTGTTGTACGCGTTTGCTTGTGATTTCATGAATTAAGTTTAAATCGCGTAAGCTAAAAATTAGCGTTTAATGTAAACGGGCACCAAACAATTAAACGTTTATATCAATCAAGTATTAAATAATTATTTTGAGAATAATTATGGTCTTTGGTTATTTTATTTTTATCGGTTACGTAAAGTGTATACGTTTCGCGATAAATTAAGTTTAGGCATACCCGGAACCACAAAAATAATTCTACGCTTCAACAAATACCCACGTTTATACCCAATACCCAAAATTTACTCCATATTATCACCACATATGTACATATGGCCGGCTAGGGATAACAAGAACCATAAGAAAACCAAAATATCTAAGTTAAGAACATCCCTCCATGTTTTCATGGGATGTTCTCAACTATTAGGGAACAACAAGTGCATATGGCCATAACTAGGACCAATAGTCTTCCCTAAAACCCTCAACATGTTTCCTTGACTAGTCCTACATCTTATATACATGTATACATGTGATAGAAAACACAAAGATAACAAAACACTTGGTAAAAAGATCAAAAACTATCTCTTTGTCTCTCTAAGAGCCCACGGCTCAAACCAACAACAATACACAATCCATACAAAAATTTCTACAACCTATACAAGCCATTACACATCATTCCTAAGATATACTAAGGAGTTTGCAACCCTTGGTTAACCATTTACAAGCATTTGTCAAGAAAAGGAAAGATTAGGGTTTCATAACCTAATCTAGGGTTTCATATTTGCAAGCTTTGATTTTGTGTCTAAACAAGGGTTTAGCACTTATTTCTCATCACCATCATTCATTACAAGGTCTTCTATAAACCTTTATACTTTAATTTTATTAGTTTTTATGTATATGATGTGCTATGTAGTGAAATCACCATTTAGGATATGTTTAACATTGCAAAAGTGGATTTTCTTGTAAACATGATTTATGGACTTGTACACATGTTCTATGGAGGTTATATTGAGGTTACAAAATGGTTGTAAGCCTTATACACACTTGGTTTATGTATAAAAATATTTATGTACAAACTAGTAAATTAGGGTTACTTAATGAAGTTATGGTTTTTAAGTGTTATTATGAACTTGTTAATCTTGTCACCTTGGACATTTGGACAAAGAATGAGCTTATGGACAATATTATATGTATCACTTATAATACATATGGTATATGAGACTTGTGGTAAGTTACAAAAGTGAAAGTACATAAAATAAGCTTTAAATAAAAGTATAAGTATGGATTCTTAAGGGGCTGTTTGTATTTCGAATTCCAAACAGTGGGTTTGACATTATATAAACATAATACGTCTCATGACGATCCCGGATATATAAAGAACTTGAAAAACGGATTAATAACGAAAAAGATACGGTAAAAACAAGTTATACGTTAATAAACGGAGTCGTAAAAGAATTTTTATATAAAAAAATTATTCAAACAGAAAGTTTGGTATTTTTAAGAAATTATACATATTTTTAGGATTCCAAAATGATAAGAATCGTAATTTTTCAATTTATAACGAATTAGTTATGAATTTCGCGAGTTTACGACAATTAATACTTTTATAAAACTATTTTTATAAAATTTATTGTTCATGACAGAAATAATTATTTTTGTAAACCTCATAAATAAGTAGAACTTTCAATTACGAGAACGTACTCGAAAGAATCACTAAAAACGGAGCTATAACGAATAAAATACGACGTTTACGGGTTTTACGATAACTAAAACTATAAAAATAACTTTATAACTGGTGTGAACAGTAAAAAGTACTGTTCATCAGAGGATCAAAAATATGAAAATGTCAAATTATGATAACTCATCCTAATACGAAAGCGTGGGCATAAGAAACGTCAAAATCGGGCTTAAAACACGAAAGTTACGCCAGTTTTACTAAAACGGTAATTATAAACGTTTTTACTTATTAAACACAATTTTACCAAAACAATTAGATGGTGATTGAACTATATAGACCTATATGTGGTATTAAGCAAAGTGCTATATTACTAGGGAGTTTCATAATGAGGCCTCTTCGGGGTGGCGTATCGACGAGTTGTTGGATTTACGATTTAAAGTGTCCTAGCTCCTCATACGTTCACTACATGACCTCTTAATTATGATAGCCCGAACGATAGTATGATGAGCTATACGACCTATAAATAATCAAAGTGTTTAGTACTTATACGACCTATATTGGATTAGGTTGCCTTCGGATTCCTTCGTGACGCATTTTTCTATTGTGAATACTTGTTGATTACCATTCACTCGAGGTGAGTTCATAGCCCCCTTTTTACTACGTGATTGTTTTACAAAATCTACGGGGTGAATTACATTGCTTGTTTTACTATTGGACACAAGTGTTTTTCTAAGTGTTTTCAAAGTGTTTACAAAGTGTATGCTATCCAGATTACTGCCTGAATATTATTGCTAAGTTACCTTATTGCCGTGAAGTCCCTATTTATCATGAACCGTTAATTGCTATTGTAGTAAGCGCGAGTGTTGTGGATAGATCTATCGGGACTGACAATCCCCACCTTTCCTTGGGTCACTAGTTTGATCAAGGTGCATTTAACATTGAGAGGTGTTAGGTTGTTGGCAAGCATCCTATATTCTGATTGGGGCACAAATCTAGTTAAGGCTTCGGGGTCATGAGCTTAGTGCAATAATATATTCATTTATGTCGAGCTTCAGTGTCATGAGCTTAGGGCAACGTAATTACATTTATTTGATGTCTGCATCTGTTTCTTAGGGCAACATAATTACATTTAAAGATCAGTTTGACTCAATCAAACAGACACGTGTTCGTCATAAAGAACAGTGTGACTCTTTAATTAACAAACTGAACTTAAAATCTGTGGAAAATGAGGATTTAAAAGCTCAAATTCAAGATAAGGTTTTTGTGATAACATCATTGAAAAATGATTTACGAAAATCAAAAGGGAAAGAAATTGTTGAAAATGTTATACATATACCTTCTGCCACCACTATTGCTCCAGGCATGTTCAAGCTTGATTTAGTACCGTTGCCTCCTAGGTTATTGCAAAATAGGGAAGTTCACATAAACTATCTTAGGAACACTCAAGAACAAGCTAATATTCTTCAGGAAATAGTCGAACAAGTTAAGGCGAAACAACCTTTAGATGGTGATTTAGACCTTGCTTGTAAGTATGCCACAAGAATTCAGGAGTTGCTTGTATATGTTCAAGATACGTGCCCTAATGCGATAACACCTAGTACTAAGAAGGTTGCTGTCACACCCATGAACAATGTCAAGAAAGTTAGGCTTGCTGAACCTCTCACATCCTCAAGCAACATTAAACAGGTAGAGTCTTCTAATACTTCAGATTCTAACACACCTGTGTTGTCTTCTACAGGAGTGAAGTGTTCTACTAGTATTTGCGGATCAAAGCCTCTAGGCAATAAAAAGAATGATAGGATCTCGCAAACACCAAGTAGGAACAAGAAGAATAAAGTAGAAGCCCAACCTAGGAAAGTCAATAACATGAATCGTGTTGTTAAACCTGTTTGTGATGTTGATGTTAAGCAGTCTCTGTCTAATGCGAATTCTGATATTCTCTGTGCTACTTGTAATAAATCCATGTTTGATGGTGTTCATGATAAATGTCTTCTTGATCTTGTGCAAAATGGGAATAACCGTGCTAAATCTGCTAAGAAACATAAAAAGCAAAATATTTGGAAACCTACGGGTCATGTATTCACTGAAGTAGGATTTAAGTGGAAACCAACAGGCAGAACTTTCACTATAGTTGGTAACTCGTGCCCTTTAACTAGGTTCACCTCAACTAACGTAGTGCCTCCTAAGCAAACCACTTCCCACTCAGATGATATACAAAAACCAGAGTTAAAAGTCTATAGCAGGAAACCCAAAAATGTTAAAAACATAGGTTCGAGTAAAATAGCTAAGATTGTAGAATCTAAGAATGCTAACCACTCGGAACCCAATCAAACTTGGGGATCCAATGCTACAGATATTCCATCGTCTTCTTCTCTTGTCATGACAGGTTGTCCAGATTGTACTCTGGTATCTGGACTCCGGATGTTCGAAACACATGACAGGGAATCGCTCTCAGCTCATGAACTTTGTCAGTAAATTTCTGGGTACTGTTAGATTCGGGAACGACCAGATTGCAAGGATTATGGGGTATGGTGACTATCAGCTGGGAAATGAAGGGGTATACTACGTTGAGAGGCTTAGACATAATTTGTTTTCTATTGGCCAATTTTGTGATGCGGATCTTGAAGTTCCATTTAGAAGGGGTTGACCTACTTTCAAGGTCCCGTGACACAAATTTGTACACAATTTCTCTTGATGACATGCTAAATTCATCTTCGATCTGTATTCTATCTAAAACGTCAAAGACTAAGAGCTGGATATGGCACCGTCGATTATCTCATCTTAACTTCGGGTACGTTGAACAAGCTAGCTAAAGACGGTCTTGCAAGAGGAATTCCTAGGCTTAAATTTTAGAAAGATCATTTGTGTTCAGCATGTGCATTAGGGAAAAGCAAGGAAAACTATCATCACACCCAAAGCTGAAGTCACTTAACAGGGAAACTATATCTTTTGCATTGGATTTGTGTGCCCCTGATGCGTATGGCTAGTATTAACGGGAAAAGGTTTATCTTAGTGATAGTCGGCGGATTACGCAAGATTTACTGGGTTAGATTTTTGAAGACAAAAAGATGAAGCTTCACGTGCCATCATCAAAACATCAAAAATAATTCAAGTTCGTTGAAAGCACAAGTCTGAACTGTTCGAATAGATATATGAAACCGAATTTGTCAATCAAACACTTCTGGAATGGTATGAAAAAACAATAGCGTTGGCATCTCGATCAACGTCTGAGCTCGCAACCTCAGCAAAACGGTGTTGTCAAAAGGCGAAGTCGGACTCTGGTTGAAGCTGCTAGAACAATGTTAATCTTTTCTAAAGCTTCATTATTTCTCTGGGCCAAAGCTATTAATACAGCTTGTTATACCTAAAACCATTCCGTGATACGCCTCTGATACAACAAAACTCTATACGAGCTTATGCAAGACACAAAACCGGACTTATCATTCTTTCATATCTTTGGTTCACTTTGTTATCCTACCGATGACCATGAGGGATTCTGGGGTAATTTCGATGTTAAAGCAACATAGGGATTTTTGTGGGTTGGTTACGCGGCTGCCAAAGAATGCTGTTCAGGATCTTCAACAGAAGGGCCCAGATATTACAGAAAACAATACATGTAAACATGCAATGAGCTAACACAATGGCTTCTGAACAATACAGTTTAGGACCCGGGCTTTAGGATGATTCCTTCGCTAATCCTGTGCTGGACTCGGTTCAAATCTATTTCTCAACTACCTTGCTTGCACCAAAAAGAGATGATTGGATCGGTTGTTTAAAAACCAATGTTCGATGAATACTTTAACACCTCCAACAATTGCTTTTCTCTTAGGTCTACTTTCATTGACCAAGGATGCTCCATCAACAGTATTCCTTCATCACAAGGAATATGAACAGTCATACAATCATTTCTCAAGGTTTTGAAGAATCAACAAAAACACCAACATTTCATGATGATCCTCTTAAATGAATCTCCTAATGAAATTACTCGACTCATCAAGGATCATCATCTAATGTTGAGGCAAATTCCACTCTCATTTGAACACCTTGGTTGATGAGAATAAGGATAATCCTATAGGAAAATGTGAGCAGTGATCCTTTTGCTCTGTATCACAAGGAAGCAACATGAACTGAGCAATGTCGTGTTATTTTGATGCCTTCTCACTTCAGGGAACCCAAGAACTTTAACATGTAATGATCGAACCATCATGGATCGATTGCAATGCAAAGCAAGAAGAAATTCATGAATTTGAAAGACTTGAAGTTTAGGAATTGGTGCCGTGTCCAGACAACGTGTTCTTAATCAAACTCAAATGGATTTATAAAGTTAAAACAGATGAATCTGGCGTGGTACTAAAGAATAAGGCTCGACTAGTTGATCACGAATTCAGACAAGAAGAGGGTATCGATTTTGAGGAATCATTTGCACCGGTTGCTAGAATAGAGGCCATTCGTTTTTAGTAGCTAATGCGCCACAAGATTATGTCAATATACCAATTGATGTGAAACGTGCTTTCTTGATTGGCGGAGCCTCCAAAGATGAGGTCTACATTTTTTACATAGAAGGATTTGTGATCAGGAACATCCCTTCGCATGTGTACAGCTCAAAAAGGCTCTTTATGGTCTTAAAACAAGCATTGCGTGCATGGTAGATTTACTATCATGCTTCCTTATCTCTCAACAATTCGCCCAAGGTGACAGTTGTTCCAACAATCTTCATACGCATGTTAGAAATTGCAATATTACTTGTACAAATTTTATGTTGACGATATAATATTTGCATCACTAATACTGCCATGTGTAATGAGTTTTCTAATCAGATGACCAATAAGTTCAAGATGTCGATGATGGGGAAAATCTCATTCTTTTTAGGAATACAAATATCTTAAAGTTCCAGAGGCATCTCTATAAACTAATCTAAATGTGCTTCTGAAATTGTTAAAAAATATGGTTTGCATTCTACTAATTCTGTCGACATACCCATGATTGAAAACAAGAAACTAGATGAAGATCTACAGGGGAAACCAGTTGATGCTACACTTTACTGTGGCTTGATTGGATCCTTAATGTATCTTAATCCAGTAGACCTGTCCTTAACTATGTTGTCTGTTATGTGCCCGGTCATCAGCTAAGCCTACCGACAAGCACCTTACAAGCCGGTAAAAATGGATCATTTCGATGCCTTAACTGATCATTTCACATGGTCTATAGTACTCGAAGGCATATCGACATGTCACTCTTAGATTATGCAGATGCCGGTCACAAGGGGTGTCAAGACCACTAGACGTAGTTAAACTGGAAGCGCTTAGTTCTTTAGGTGACAAACTTGTTAGCTGGCTAGTCAAAAGAAGCAAAAGAGCATCTGCTGACATCGAGTAAAGAGGCCGAATTATATTGCTTATTTGGGTGTTGACTAACTAATCCTTTGGATGCGTTCAAAGCTAACATATATGGCTTTCAATTCAATAGAATCCCTTTATTACTGCTGGGACAAAAGAGTGTAATTGGCTTTATGCTGCAACAATGTTACATTAAAGAGCTAAGCATCGATATTCGATTAATCTTTTCATAAGGAGCAAGTGGAGATATGGAATCGTGAAGCTATACTTTGTCGGACTGAATACCAACTGGCTGAATCTTTACTAAACCTTTGCCTCGAGAGAGATTTAAATTTTGATCAATATTAGGGCTAGGTATTTGATATGAATGTCTCCAGAAACGTTGAAAAGTCTAGCAGAGGAAAACAGACGAGTAATGGTGGTAACTCACTATCTGTATATAGTATATATGAGAACATAAAAAATCCAAAAATATATTCATTTTTATAAAAAAAAATCACAAAACAAGAAAAATTAATAAATAAGAAAAAAAATATAAAAATATGTGTATCTTCTGGGCATGTCTTCTGAAATCGATAACATTTACGGCATTAGTAAATGTCATTTTAATATTGATACGTGGCTGTAAATGAAGTTCGAGCAGTAGTTAAAATTGCTTCCAAAACATGCCAAAATGGCTTGCTATTATTTCAGATAGCAACCCGGTCATCATCTTCCAAGGCAAGTATGTCGTCAAAAAGACAACTTGACCTCATAACGGGAATTAATTTTCTCGGGAATGAATTACTTTATATTCATTCAAAGGCTTGTGATTACTTTGCATCACAACCCGTGCTTCTTATAATCCGTAAGTGTACGTGTCAGTGCTCTTATGTGTCAAAATAAGAGAATTCGTATTGTACTGGGTGTTTTTCAAAATATATAATAATTCATCTTTCAGTTTCAACAAGATATATTTTTCTAAGTAATTTTGAACACATCAAATTAACGACTTCATCTCTTTCAATAGAAAAGGGTCTTATTTAAGGGGGAGAGGGGGGGGGGGGGGACTGTCAAAATCATCTTCTTCATAATTAATAGGTGTAATTGGAAAGGTTTTTAATCAATCGGGTGGCGAAGAATTAAGGAGAGTTGTAATTTAACTCAATGGGGCTTTTATGTGTTATATGTTAATCTTATTGGGGGTATTAATGCAAAATGGGAAATTGTGTCTTGATAACTAAACCTTAAGGGCATATTTTTGAAATTCGGAAACCTAGCTTGCCTTAGGAAAAGTTTAAAAGAAAATTAGAAACACCATTAAACCCTACGGGGCATTTATGTCAAAAACGTTAAAAGGATTTTAAACAAACACCCCTATGTCCGCTCTCGTCCTCACACGAATACACACACATACCTTAAACCTTCATACATCCATTGATTAACTTGCAAATCTTCAAGAACTCATTCAACCCTCGTTTTAAGCTAAAAGGTACACGAATTAAGGCTAATGATCTACTATATTGGTCCTAAATCTTGGTATATTGCTTGAAAAACCCTAAAACTTAATTGAAATTTTGTTTCATTGAAAATGGGATGAAATTTATAATTGATTGAGGGGTTTTGGTTTATTAAATGTCTAGATGTTGTTCTTAAAATAGTTTTTAATGGGGTTAACTCCTTCGTGTGTTTCGAATGATTCTTGAAATCAAACTAAGTGAAAATGGGTAAAAACTTGAAAAAGGTTATGGGTTTGGATTTAAGAAGTGTTATATTGAATGATTGAGTGCTTTTAAGTGTTAAATAACTTGTTTGTTTAAAAAATATTGGAAGTTGGGAGTTTTTGAGCTCTTGTAGCTCAAACTTAGCTTAAATCCAGATTTTTGTGGTTAATCTGTGTTATAAAGATGTTAGTATGATATATTGATGCTATATGTTCGTATCTAAATGGTTGTTATGGATTAAATGGGAGTAAAATGTTGATGACAAATTTAACTCAGGCGATCAATGCATTTAGACAAATACTTAGGTGATCAATACATAAGATATTTGTATATGCGATCAATACATAAGTAGGTACACAGGCGATCAATACACTATTGTATAGGCAATCTATACATGCAAGTTTAACATAGGTGATCTATACATATTTAATTTCAATAGGCGATCAATACACACTAACTTCAATAGGCGATCAATACATACTAATTTCAACAGGCGATCAATACACACAAATTTCAACAGGCGATCTATACCGCACATTTTTTAAATAGGAGATCTTATAACCACTATGATACATTGGAGTTCTATAAACTGTTTTTTTTTCTAATTAAATCAAACCTGTAATCTTGGTAATTCAAACTCATAACCTAATCTAAGTATAATTTTACCCTATCTTGTCATATAGTGATTAAGTTAGGTGTATTTTTCCATAGAAGTCTAAAGTGTTTGCCATGATTTCATTAGTTTGCCTATAGTCAATGTGGTAAATGAGAGTGTGTGTGTGTATCCTGTTTGCATGTGTATCAGTTCTTTGCATTGTGTATAGGTGTATTAATTTGTTGCCTTGTATTTGTTTGCCTATCCCCTGTAGTAAACCCTGTGCTGACTCTTACTAATCTGGAATCATGATCTAGATTGTCTCTATGCTATATTGTTGTTATGATATAAACTGTATATGACAACTCTTAGCAAAATCATGACTTCCATCACTGCTCAACAAACCAAGCTTGACCTTGAACTTGCTCCCAAAGAGAATCGACTTGACATTGGAAAATGCAATGGAAGAATCACTCGTGGATTGAAACCAAAAGAGTAGACATTTCAAGTTATTCTGGATGCACTTACACTCACTCCATGCTATCCTGTATTTCTCATCACTATTGATGTCCTAAACGGTATTATGCATCTAATTCTGGATTGCATATACAAGCATGATGACTTCTACAGATTCAAGATTGATAAGAAGAAAAGATTCAAGCTTACCTTGGAAGTCTTCAAAGATATCTTTTGATTCTCGCCAAGAGTACATGGCCCCCCCTTTGACTTTGGATGATCT
The DNA here is from genome assembly GCA_026074375.1 of Tanacetum coccineum. Lineage (NCBI taxonomy): Eukaryota > Viridiplantae > Streptophyta > Magnoliopsida > Asterales > Asteraceae > Tanacetum > Tanacetum coccineum. Next base: position 12,367 of record BQNB010153068.1, read on the forward strand.
TCCTTCTAAAGAAGACACTATTTCTTTCTTTAGATATTTCTCGGTATACTAGGGTTTATCAATTCAATCATGATGTTGTTTATCGATCAGATGCATCAATAGAGGAGAATCTTTTGCCTGATATTATCAACAGAAGCCTATCTGGAAAGACTAATGGTCTTGACAAACTTCGTCTTTCCAGAGCACAAATCCTTTGGGGCATGTACCATCAGAAGTATGTAGTCTCCCTGTTTTTACCCCCCCCCCCCTTTTATGTGGAACTACTCTGGGAAGACTTCTACTTATTAGATTGAACAACAAAGATTACAAAAGAAAGACAAAGATTTATCTTACCCTCTGTTTCACCAAAGTTAATATTCAACCACTTCCTATTCAGATAAAGTCACTTTCCTGGAGAAACAAAATTGGGATGCACACCTCCAAAGATGACTACTTGATTAACACCTTAAGATTTGTTTCAAGAAAAGAAGCATCCCAGATCTATGGAGCAGTTCTACCTGAAATGTTTTTACAAGTCAGAGTGAAGGAAATGTAAAGCTTATACAAGAACTTTATCTAGGGCTAAAGCTTATTGGTGTGGTGCCTCCCAAGGTGCTAGAACATTCAAGAATGCCTCTCCATCCAAAAAGGAATTGTGAGCTAGTCCATGGAATGAAGATCCTGTTCTTAAAAGGGCAAAAGATGAAGAAACATTCCAAAAAAAATCTACTTCTAAGCCAGCACAAGGGATCGTTATCAGAGGAGCTCATGTGGAATCAACAGTCAAAAAGTAGGAATAAAGAAAAGGTGCTGTCTGAAGTAGTTTGTATGATAAAAGCTAAATGAAGGGAAAGTAAAGAAAGAAAAGGTAAAGGGACTTTCACAAGACTATCTAGTGGTTTCTGGTACGTGGTCAAGAAACCACTAAGTGTTGAAAAGATCACTAAGGGCTAGATACATAATAGACACAAATGAGGAATTCTAGGGAAAGTCTTGGTCTTGGTTCCTAAAAGATGAGAACATTTCATGAATTTAAGGAATGTGTTAAACTAGTAATATATTTGTGTTCTTATCCCTAGCCGGCCACACACATGTATATACATAAGATATTTTGAAATTTTTGGGTATTGGGTACAATTGTGGGTATTTGTTGAAGCGTAGAAATGTTTTGGTGCTTCCGGGTATGCCTAAATGTATTTAATTGCGAAACGTAAACGTTTTTTTCACAACCAATAAAAATAAAATATAAAAAGTTTATTATTACTTTCGTAAAAATAATATAATGCTCGCTTGACGAAACTTTTATTCGTTTGGTGTCCGTTTACGTTGATTGTTAATTTATAGCTTACGCGATTTAACTTAACTAATAAAATTAAAAGTAAACACGTACGAGAAAGAAAAAAAATAATTAGTGAAATATATAACATCGTAAATGACCTGAAAATACGGAATGTTACAACACAAACTCGGAAAACAAATACTACCAAACACGGTAATCTTAAAAACTTACTAAACTCAGAAATAATCTTGCTTCAAACTCGATAAAACCCAAAACTCGATTGAACTTCAAACTCGATAAACCCAAATTTTGAAAAATTCAACAATTATGGATTATTAATAACCACAAATTCGATTAAACCAAAATTTATGATCACTAGATAATCCAAAAGTCCGTTAATATCAAATTCGATAAAACCGAATTTGATTTCCGAGTTTTTAGAATGTGAAAATTTTTGTTTTTCAGCACTTCAATTCACGATAAAACCGTGAAATTGATGTATGTTACGACTTTGAAAGCTTATTTCCGAGATTAAACGTATCAAATCCTTATTCACAATTTTCGATAGAACCGAAAATGTGAAACTCATAAAACTCGATAAAACCGAGTTTGAGACTAAGCACCTAATATACGATTTTTGATAGAACCGAAAGGTCGTATATATCTATTACAGTATTTTTCTATCGAAAATACACAACTAATACTACTGAATTTCCTAAAACATCACGAAACCACACTTCCGAGAATGCAAAACCTCTTCCGAGAACGTTAAGAATACTTCCGAGATTGCTGAAAATGCAAAACTATACTCAATAACGCCCAATTACTCGAATTTGCTGCCAAAACTTATCTCGAAAGCTCCAAATCTTCAACCGAATTCTTCGAACATCATATTTCGCTTCTCGGTCGTGGAAAAATCTCACAAATTGAACACTCTACTTCTCTATTGGCGAATGATACCACTTGATAGGTCTCGTTTATCTTGAATCAAACATATCGATCATGGAAGCATAGAGAGAATAGTAGAGGATGGCAAGTATTCAAATTTCAAATGATATTAAAAATGGAGGGAAAATGGAAGAGTTAGTTACAAAGCATCACCCTCTAATGAAGATTAGAGGGGTATTTATAGGTGAGGGAAGGAGGCTTCCCTTCCTTTATTTTCCTAACTTAACACTTCTAGTCCCTAGACTTTGGTAATTATGCTATTTCATTCTTTTAGCATAATACACCTTATTACAAACTACATTGACATTAACAAAAGAAAGACTAATAACTAAATAACACAAAATCACATAATCGACACTTTTAATGATCCTAACAATCTCCCCCTAAGGGTCGATTATTCAGGGCGTTCTCTTCGTGGTCCAAGTGGTCTTCCATTCACGAACATCTCCCATCTTCTCATCTGTCTACGATGCTTTAATCTTTCTTCAATCTCTTCTTCAAACAATTTCAAATACTCTGCTTCTTCTTTAGTGAGATCTTTTTGTACATACCCATACTTGACATCGTTATTATAACTCTTCAGACCTTCTAACACTCTATTTAACGTTGCATCACAAAACTTATGGATCTCTGAATGTCTCATCACCCGTTTCTCTTTCTTGCTATTCTTGTAAATAATTCCATGCACAGGCTCATAGATGATAGAGAACATTTCATGATCTTCAATTCCTGGGAAAGTCATTGTTGGTGCAGTGAGATTAACCTTCTGTTGATAGCTTTCAATTCCAAGTTGGAAGTCATGCACTCTTTCCCATATCACTGTACTTCTAATGAATACCGATAAAGACCATAGCAATCCTGTATCTGCATAATCCGGTACCTTGCCATTCATAATCAACAAGTATATGTCCTCAATATCGTTCTTGTTAAGATTCTTGTAATCAGGCTCGGTAATTGATACAATGCAATCATTAGCTCTTCTTGCAACAATCTCTGTGATAAACTTGTGTTCATGACCCAATTCCCAATATGTCTTGATGACTTGAACGATTTTTGAGTTTGAATAAATCTCTTCCTTTGATTTTCCAGGCTCTTTCTGTTTCCTTATGTAGAA
>BQNB010153070.1:5043-15686 GCA_026074375.1 Tanacetum coccineum
GGGCTGTTTGGATAGCAGTTGTGACCATTTTGCTTATTTGATTTTCTGTGCTTATTGGCTATTCTCCTTTGTTTATTTTTGTTCAAAATTGCTCATTAGGTGTAGGTTCTTGCTTGTCTTAGCTTATTTTGGATTTGCCTTAGCTTATTTGGTTTTTAAAAGCTTAAAAAAATGCCTTAGTTTAGACTTAGTGTAAAAACTTAAACTGCCAGCTTAATTATCCTTTTTCCGCTTATTTTTAAGATTCATAAAAAGTCATTTTTTTTTAAAATTGTTATTTTTGCCTAATTTGTAAGTTTAAAAAAAAAATGTTTTCTAAAAAGAGAGAGCATGGGGTGTTTTGAAACATGACCACTGTCCCTTAAATTACACGTCCACAACTTTCACCACACTTAAACTTGCACTGATGGGGCCATCTGCCATTGTTTCAAAATCAATATTAAACACTCCTTCATTCCTTTTATCTCTTGTATCACTTGTAGCTTATTTAGGGCTTATTCGAGACTTAATTTAATAAGTCGGCTTATCAGCTATTTTATCGCCCCTTCTTCTAACATTTCGGACCTTTTTGTGATTTTTCTAGATTTTTATAAATTAGTTTTATTTATTTTTTAATTAATTTTTTAATTTAGATTAAAACCTGTTCTCTTAATTCTTAAAAAATTATTGAAAAGTAAAAAAAATAAAATATTTTTTTGAAAAATTTTCTTTTTATCATTTAGGAACTTAGGAAAATTAGTTTTGATCGTATGGTTCCATTTGTTGGTTTGTTTTTTAAAGAAATGTTTTTAAATCCGTCATCGTTTTGCGTTTTAACTTTAATTGCTTTCTTTCTTATGTTCGTAGATTGGATTTCTTTCCATGCTTATTTATGTTCTCGTAGAATTAGTTTCTTTATATTGACTTATTTGTTTCGTGATTTTAAAGTTATTAATATCCTTTATTGGCTTGTAGTTTAGCGAATTAATTCGTGCCTTTGCTTGTTTTTCGGAGATTTAAGTATTCTCGTTTTATAATTTCCATAATTCCCGTAGATTTAGAATTCAAAAACCAAATCCTGTGATATTTCATTCAAGCTCAAAATTCAAACATAACGTAAACTGTCATTTCACGCTGTTGGGAGAAGCCCGGGGCTTGATCACTTGGGAATCATTAATATATACTGTGAGTGTGTTGACTTTTCTAAAGGGTTGATAGGTTGGACTGGGTTTATATTTTGATTTAAAATTATATCTATGTGATATATAATACCTAAAAAGGTGGTTATCCATTTTGGCGCCGTTGCGGGGAGGTGTGTTGCAGACAATATAGATTACAGGGTTTGGATTAGTGACTTGAAGACCCTTCCTCGTGATGTTATTGTTTTGTTTGTGAATATTTATTCTTAAAAATACAATAATATTTTTCATTTCTTTATTAAAGACAAAGAGAAAACTACAATTTTGGTCACTATCTTTACGGGTATAACACTTTGTGGTCATAATTTTTTAAAAATTTGCGGGTTTTACGCCAAAACCCGAGTATCATTTCACATTTGAGCCACATTAACAATTTCGTTAATCATGATTTGGCTCCAAATGTGAAATTGATACTCGGGGAGGGGTTTTGGCTCTAAATGTGAACCTAAAATTGTATATAGTTTTTGGCTCAATGTGAGAAATGGATATCGGTTCATGCTTTTACCGCAAATTTTTTTAAAAAATGGACCAAAAGTGTTTATACCGGAAAGATAGTGGACCAAAATTGTGTTTTCTTAAAGAAAAATATAAAAAAAATTATATAAAACATTGTATTAAATAAGAATAAACTCATCATCAATATAATGTCTCAACTGGAGCATTATATAACAAGTTCCCATAACAAAAGATTAAAATCTTGCTTTTGTGGCACTTACGACGTATACCGCGCCTCACCTTTAATTGATTACAAATAAAATGAGTGGGTATCCACCAGGCGGGTTGTGATCCGAGGAACTCACGGACCCGAAAGGAGAAGGGTTTTAATAGCCTGCACTTTCCCGCTCCTTCGTCCTTTGTGCGTTTTTCTTTTAGAGAGCCTACGTTGACAAAACCAACGTTGATATTGGTAACCGTCACTTGATCTCGTTTTGTCCTCTAATAAAATATGTTGTTTAAAAAACCTAAAAACCCAAAAATAATCTTCTTTTTCTTCTTATCCATTTAATTCCTTTTCTTATCAACCTCTATATTGTTGAATTCATTAGGCGTCACTCGATTATCGTATATTTGAATCCCCTCTTTCACGTTTTAAAGAGTGTTCGTCTCGGGTGGAAATTTGTATATAGAGGGACATTGTTGTTCGAATATGAGTTGCGGTTTCGGCAAAATCTGTTCATGATTCTAATAAAGTCCCCATCTCCACCAATCCCCACATGATTCTCGTTAACCACGTTTCATCTGCTTTCATTGTAAAGATTGTGAGCGAGATGGTGAATTTGTCTAACGATTGTACTTGCATAAGGTGTGGAAAGTGGTTCTTAGCAAAGGACTTTGTTTGATTTGTGCTTCAAGTTCTGGAAAATAATCCCGACTCCAAAGTTCTTTAAATGATTCTCCAAATATTTCCTAAAATTGTTTCACAAAGTCTCCACTAAATTGACCACCATTATTGTTACATTGTGGTTGATTCGTAGACGATATTTTGTGACCGGATGGTTATTGCATGTCTCTGGCGGAACGGTGCTCTTATGGCTTATGATTGTCCAACGTAAGTTCCCAATATATCTAATCCGGAACCATGCAGAACAATCATACCGTTGTATGAGCTACCACAAACTTGAGCCAAGTTTCGATCCGACATGTATTCTGGAGATGAAATTCATTCCTTATGATTCCACTCCTAATTTAATGTCAATGATTCCTCCTAACGTTTTATAAACCACCTCCACAACCCTAAGTGCCTACTTTATGAGTTATGTTAGAACGATGCCCATCAGGTTACGATTGTCCACATCGAGTCCCATTTGTCTACATCAAGGACCGTTTTTCAATCAAAAACTTTGATTATTTTCCAACAAACTTCACGAGTTTTCCCAACAAATCCTTGGTTGTGATGATTATGGTGGTCCTCACGAGACTTTTCAATGTCAATCAGATGAATTATACGACCTAAATCGTGTTTGATTCTAATTATTTTAGTTTGACCAATTTTCAACCCTCGCAATATACCTCATATCCTATCTCAATGCTCAAAATGAGGCTTCTCGATTCTCAAATTGAGATTATGGAGCAAATGAATCATATGTGATATGGTTTGCCTCACACACCCCCACCCCCCCCCCCCCATCATAATGCAAAAGAAGGAAGAAGATAAGCGATTACGGAAGATCAAAGCGGCTCTAACTAAAGATCGAAATTGCGAAGATCTCATTTTGCTACGATGATGACAATGAGGCGAAATTCTATTCCCTTGAAAGATATTATTATTTCTGAATCCTGTGTGTTGCCCCAATCACACATCGTTTTAATTACCGAGGATCCGTTCTTGTCCTCTCTCAAAAGGAAGGATGAGCATCTTGAAATCTATTCGGCAACGGAATCGGACGAAGTAATAAAGTTTAGAGTCGAGAACTTTGCTCCCGATCCAAGTTGAGTTGAGGCCGTATTTGCGGTGATGTGTGTTTGCCATTTGTTAATGATTTATCAATGAAGTCATATAGAGAGAGAGAGAGAGAGACTCAACCCTCCTCTATCGATATAATGATATGATTGTACCTCAAGTGATGATGAGTATTTTCTAAGGATGCGAAGTTCCATATCGGACGCATTTTAAATTTTCTTAATCATCTTTTTGATCTTGATGAAGAAATTGATCGTTACGAGGTGAAGATCTAATTCAAAATGTTCATGGTGTTAGAAAGATCTTAATTCCCCGAGAACTTGATTCTTCTTATGCCGATTAATCTTATAGATCTTCTTGTTATCGAAAATACTTCAATTGATTCTTCTTTCTAAGATTGATCTACTTCTAGATGAGTTCGCGGGTGAACTCACTTTCTCAAATCAAGTCACACCAATGGGAATTGAGGTGACAACCTTGATTGGAGGGTTGAACATTCATCTAGTGAGAGATTGCTTTATGACAATCATTCTCGCCTCGGAAGGTTAATATGGAAAATTCATATCGAGCCTTCTCTCCCATCTCTATCCCCTGTCGAGGAATAGGATAGTGACTCTCTCCTGGAGTGAGATCGATTTTTTATTACTCCGGATGACTCTGAATGCACGGGCATGTGGCAACGAGAATGATGACCATGATAGAAGGGGATATCCCCCAAATCTTGAAGAATTTCAAGCAATGATTATTTCAATTCTGAAAATGGTCATTTCAATTTGATAATTTTCCTCATCCCCATGTCCCTTACTAACCGCCCGGATGATGGATTAACTTGGCCCAATACGGAATTTTTGTGATATCAAAGTGGTGTGGTTAACACTACCTCCGAAACATACTGTTCGTACGTAAGACTTTTACCCCACACCCACCCTTGCTTCAAATGAGGAGAAATCTTTCATTTCTTATCTCATCGGGGCTTTAAAGCTTTCCAGCTTTTTCCTGAAAGCCCGATGATGATCTATGGAGGGGACATTCCTATCTTGGATGTTCTGTTTCTCCATTTCTATCCTCCTTGACAAGCTCAAGTAATGGAGAGAGAGACGAGTCAAGGCTCAAGACTCGGTTTAACAAAATAAGCGCTTATGGGTGGTAAACACATGCTTAATCCTTATATAAATATTAGTAATAGGTATGTATAAAGTGTGTTTGGTGTGGCGGTGGCCTCTTTCTCTTGTGCTTGTTGATGTTGTGTTGTTCAAGGCGGATTTGTGTGTGTGCTCTTGCAGCCTCTTGTGCTCGTGGTTTTTTGTCCTTCGTTCACTCGGCTTCAAATCCTCAACTTTATTTGGGTATCCAATATCCAATTTATCGATAACATTTATCTTTAAGCATATTATATAAACGGCTCTAGGATTTAGTATAGAGACCTTTTTAAAAAATTGAGGACAATGTTTCGTTCTGTATTGGGGGATCTATCGATGTGTTGTGCCTGCAGTCGTTGTTTTAGTAATGTTTGTAAACCAAAATACCAAAAAATTCTTAAATTTTAAATATTTTTTAAAAATAAAATTAACTAAGTGTTTTGTCATAATTTTGAATTCATGGCTGGGTAGAATAAGAATAAATTTTGACTTAATCGAGCGTGTTTGAGTTCTAGCTTGTTCTTAACTTTTAGACCCTAAGCTTCGCGGGGATCTTGTGAACGACCCAAAGATTAGAGTTAAGTATGAGTTGTTAGATGCTAAACAAGGAATATTTGAAATCTAAGAGCTCATCGTGTGTTGTAATTTGTGGCTTTTCTCCATAAGCTCCTAACCGGATAATAATAGTGCTATTTTGAAAATTAAACTCAAATCAACAAATTTTAAATTTGAAATTAAGTCGATATTAATAATTTTAGTCTTAGTATTATCAATATAATAAAATTTTCAAAATAGTATAGAGACTTTTCAGAGAGCTAGAGGAGATATATATAATAGATAAAGTGAAAAATGACAAAAAATGGAAAAAAAATGAAAATTGAATAATAACGCATGAGAATATAAGGCATTGTATAAATGTGCGGCTGATATCAAAGTTGTGCATCTTGCGGTCACCAAACGATGTGCGCTTTAAAGAAAGCCATGTGCGATAATAATCCGGACCGATAAAAGTTTGCAGATCTTGTGGTCACAACGATGTTGAGCTTCATAACAGGTCGAGGGTTTCGGTTGCATCATGGTTATGTTAATAGAAAGTGAATACTGTGAATTAATAAAATAGGAAAATTCTCAATTCTTAAATTTAATTTACTTTGAATTGTAAGGGACTATTTCATGATTACATTAAAAAGATATAGAGATCATGTAAAACGGGAAACCCTCAAGAGTTTTGTAAACGAAGGTCGTGGACGTGTGTCCCGATAATAGTATGTTGGGGTGTCAATAGATAGGTCGCTTAGCCGCAAGTAATTAAGGTTTGGATGTGGAGACGAAAGTCGTAAATGGGATGATCTCCGAATCAATATCATTATTTCGGGTGGAAGGGAAGCATGAAATTTGTTTAAAACGTTTGATCCTGGTTGAAAAAATTCAAATGGCACATTCACCTTAACAAGTATTAATAATTGATAGGAGTGAAAGTTCACATTATTACAAAAATATATGTAGTGTTAGATCTTAACTTACATTTAACGGTGATATTGTATTTAAGCTTGGTTTGGTAAGGAAAAGTCGGGGTGGGGAACGATGAATTTATCCTTTTTTGGGGCATTTTAGGATTGAAATGCGTTTGTTCTGAGACACCCTCTCCACCTCTCCTGTAATTAAAAAAAACGAAAGTTTCAAATATGTTAGTTTAGTTGCTTAAAATAGAAAATACAAATCAAAAAAAAATGAGAAAAAAAAAGAAAAAATAATAAAAATATTAGTTCCCTTAATAAAAACCCATCACTCATGGTGTCAAGGGTCGGGGAAATGGGTAGTATTTAATAATTTTAATAGTAGAGGCTTTAGGTAGTACGTGTAAATACTTTAAACGTGGTCAAACTGGGCAAAACACAAGCCCCCTATTGATTCTTTAATTCCCTTGGAGACAACATAGAATAAATCTACGAGGTATTATAGCGATGTGTGTTTCGCACGGCCTCACTCAAGTCCCCCATCTTAAGTGTTACTTATAGCATTGCGTCCCCCGACGGCCCCCCCACCACGCAACCTGTTTAGTATGGGGAGATTTTACCCATGTGTTAATTACACATTACATTTACTTAATAAAACGACCCTAAAGGACCAAAAACGCAATAAAATTTTTATATATGCCTTCTTTTTTGTGTTTGTACTGTGCAGAACACGGATATCCGTGAACGGACAAAAATGAAAGCCCAAACAACAAAAACCAAGTGTTAGCACAGCGAATTGTGAAATTGAGCGTGAAAACCAAAGTCAAAAAGTATACCTAAGTTCAACCCCGAAAAGTCATGGTCAAAGCCGAAGCCGCGAAAATGAAGTATTACTTAATGGGTCAACCTGTAACCCATTTATGGGCGGGGTCAGCCCATTAAGTCTTTTATGCTAAGGCTTTATAGCCTTAAGTCCTTAAAACCCTCTTTAAAAAATCCCAAATCACATAACCGGACCCATTTTCATAGCCCTAAAAACAAACATTAAAGCCCATCAATTAAAGCTGTTTGTTAAGTTCTGTTTCACACAAGTCCCACCGGACCATCATGCAATACACAATACATCATGCCTTGGGGCCATTTTTACCTCACTTTCCCCTCTCCTAACTTTACTCCACAAGGACTAGCAATGTAACACCACTATACAAACAAGAGGGGCACATTTGTATGAATTCTTAAACCTTTACCTACAGCAGAGTTTAAAACAGATATAACCCTAACCCTTTGGCGCTAAAACCCTGTACATCCTTTCCATTCATGTACTACTGTTGCACCCTGAAACAAACAGCCAAAACCTCACCCCACTTCACTACATCCCAAAAACACCTTGGCAATCCCTTGTTTCCCCATTGGTTGAGAAAAGAGGATGATAATGGATGGTTGAATGATCACGCGCGCAGCGAGACGTCGCTCATCACGCAAACGACTGATTGAAGGTTGAGATGATACTTAATAAGCTTCCACTGAAAGAACAACAGCACAACTCACAACTTATAATAAAGAGAAAGAAGACAAGAGGAAAAAGAAATAGAGTAGATAATAGTATAGGAGTAGTTTAATAATAGTTTTAAAAGAGATAGATTTAATTTATCTTAGGATGTCTTTAAAAATATATCATGTCAATCAAACTTTTTTGCTTGTAATCTTTTAATTTTAATGAAAAGAGATTCATTTTTAATGTTTATAGTCTACCATGTCTTATTTTTATGCACTTTATGATTAGAACTGTTTCAAAGCCATTGTTATAAGTTAATTTAGCTTTTGTTCAATCTGTTTTAGCTGTTGGTAGTTTCTATTAACCTGTTATAAGTTCAAAATGGCAAATGATGTTTTTAAAGGGGTGTTTGGGTTAAGGCTCAAAGTGGGTAATAAATAGTATATAAAATGGTTGCTGTGTATTAGTTAAATTTGCAAAGCTTTTAAAATATTCACAGATCTATAAGTAAGTTTTCATAAGTTTTTTTAGTATCATTATAAGTTTTAAGTTGATTATGAAAGTTTCTAAAACTGTGTTTTCTCAAATGAAAGTTATTAAAGATTAAGATTACAATGAGTAGCCTAAAAAGATGTGTATTTCATATTTGATTACGGTTCCTTAAGCCGTAGGAGTGAAGAGTCTTATGAGTCCATGGGCTCTTTATTGAATTAGTGTATTTTTGTCTTTAAGTTTTTCTTGTCTTTGAATAGTCATAGTTCAGAGCCTTGTTTCAAATCCTCTACTCATAAAGAATTTTTTGTCTGATTTTGTTTTGATAAATAGCTTCTAGTATAAAAACCAGTTATTTAGATATATCATCGATCAACACTAACAATTTTTCTAGAGTAAAAACTTTGGATGCAAATGCCAATTTGTTCCCTATAAGAACATAAATCAGCAGTGTGTGTGCGTTGTGTGAAGAAAGATAGCGATTCCATACGCACTTAAACCCCTAAGCACAGATGGCTCATTTCCAAAACTCATTTTCTTTATAGATAATTTAGCCTGTTTAAAGCTTTTAACGTATTTAACCCATTAAGTCATAAGGAATCTATTTCAGGCTTAAAAATAGCCAATTAGGTTTATTGGTGTTAGTGCAGCTACTATATTACCAATTGCTACAAATGCAAATAAGATTTCATTCACAAATACCTATTTTATTCAGTTAAAATTGGCTCATTAGGATATAGGTTCATAGTGTTATTGTCTTTAGCCTTTATTTTTGGATTTTGCTTCAGTTGTTTAGATTTACAAAGGCATTAAAACTGCCTTTCATTAGTTTAGTCTTAGTGTTTAACAAAACTTAAAATTCAATTTTACTTCCCTTTTACCCTCTTCATATTACGAACACAAACAAATTAAAGAGATATAAAAAGTTCGTTATTTTTGCTATTGTGAATGTTTTTAAAAAAGAAAAAAAAAAAGAAAAAAATGTTTTCCTAAAATGAGAGATGCATGGGGGTTAGAAACCATGACTCTCGCTTCACACATACACGTTCCCAGATATATCCACACAACTTACCATAAGCCCTAGTAGGGCCTAGCACTCTGTCCTTCCAACACATCAAATTTTAACCACTCCTTTATTCCCTTCTTCTCTTTCACTTACGTAGCCTTTTAGGGCCTATTCGAGATCCACGCTCACAAATAAGCTTGGGGATTATCACATGCATGATTTTATAGAGATATAGAGATAGATATAACCTTTAGGACTTTTTGGGATTTTTCTAGATATTTTTAAATAGTAATATATTTTTATAATTTATTTGCACCTGATAGGGCATTGCCCATTGTTTCCAAAATCAAATATTTAACCACTCCTTCATTCCCTTTTCTCTTTTACACTTCGTAGCTTATTTAGGGCTTATTCGAGCTTATTTAATAAGCTGGCGTATCCAGCTTATTTTTTCTGCCTTCCTTATAACCTTTAGGACTTTTAGTGATTTTTCTAGATTTTTTATAAATAGTTTAGTATTTTTAATATTTAATTTAGATTAAAACCGTTTTTAATTCATGAAGAGAGATAGATTTGAATGTCACTAAAAATATAAGTCTCTTTGAAGAAATTTCTTTTTTCATTTAGGACTTAGGGAAAAAATTATTTTCGCATCGTAGGGGTTAAAATTGCTTAGGATTCAGTTTTTTAAGAATACGGTTTTTAAAAATTCCGTCATGTTTTCGCGTTTTTAACTTTAATTGCCTTCTTTTTCTTATGTTGTAGACTTTATATAGTTTCGTTTCACATGCCTTATTTTATGTTTCCGTAGTATTCCCGTAGAATTACTTTTCATTTATATGCCTTATTTTGTTTCCCGTAGATTTTTAAGTTATTTATATGCCTTTATTGCTTTCCCGTAGTTTAGGAATTAATTCCCGTGCCTTTGCTTGTTTTTCCCGTAGATTTAAGTATTCCTTAGTTTTAAATTTCCATAATTTCCCGTAGATTTAGAATCCAAAAACCAAATCCTTCTTTCATTCAAGCATCCAAAAGTCAAACCAATAACGTAACTGTCAATTTCACGCGTCGTTGGGAGAACGACCCGGGTGATCACTTTCCCGGAATCATTTATATCATACCCGTGAGTTTGTTGACCTTTTTCCTAAAGGGTTGACTAGGTTGACTCGCAGGTTATATATTTTGATTAAAATTATACTACTATTTGATATATAATTACCCCTAAAAAGGTGGTTATCATTTTGGCGTCGTTGCCGGGGAGGTGTGTTGCGACAATATCGTTACGGTTTGACGATTAGTGACTTGAAGACCTTTCCTCGTGAAGTTTTTGTTTTTCGTTTGTGAATATTTTGTTCTTAAAAAAAATACAAAAATATTCTTTTTAAAGAAAAATAAAAAAAAAATATAAAAACATTGTCCTTAAATAAGAATAAAAATCATCATCAATATAATGCTCTCAACTGGAGCATTATCAT